>JAMLFY010000018.1:6256667-6316229 GCA_030441495.1 Dalbergia oliveri | reverse complement strand
ATGATGATATTAGGATAGGAGGATTCCCTCTGAGATTCTTTAGCAAGATTCTCACCCCTCTTTCTTCTTTTCCCGTTACGTTTCAGATTCCGAATGGCGTCATTCGTGATCTTCATTGATATGCCTTTGGGAGGTGGACTACAACTGGAGCACCAGTCATATCATTTTGAAGGTCATTGTGCTGTTCGTATTTTTGCATACATAGGACATCTGTCGCGCATCCGGTTTATAGCTTTCGCTTCACTCCTACCTCACGTATAGTGATGACTTGATCTTCGAGAGGACTCGACCCCGAAGAGCGACTTGTCGTGCCCGCCCTTTGGCTTCGACGGTGCGCGACTCTCGAGACGTTCCTCGCTTGAGGCGTTCAGAGACCGACCCTCGGAGGATTCCCTTACCCACATCTATTCGGAGGGATTTACTCCTACGATTCCCATGGACATCGGAGAGGCGCGAGGACATGGTGATGCAACGGAGGCTAGCTCGATGCCCGAAGATACGTCCACATCGAGGAGGTCACGTTCGTCCCATGCACCCGAGGAGCCAGTTCTTTGGGTACATACCTTCTAGGGATGAGGATTAGCGTCACCAATAGGATCGAGGGGGGTAGCTATAGCTGGGGTTTGATCTTTGGGGCTCCTTTGTATTTGATGTCATTTTTACTTTCTGCTTTATGTTTTATGTACTACAAGCTCTCCCATTCTTATGAGGGTATGTCTTTATGTTTCTATCTTTCAGTGGATGTATCAAACTATGTTTCCTAGTATATTATGGGATTTGCTTTTATGGATGGATATGTTCTTTATTGCTTTCAATTGTATGTTTAATTTCTCTCTTGCTTTACGTATCGCTCATGACAGGATACGACTCACATTTTATTTTACATATTTCAAAAAAAAAAGTTTACATGTATTTTCCACTAAGTAATTTTACAAACGAGTTTAAAAAAAGAAGAAGTAATAACTAATAATTAATCTTAATACGCCTAGGCGTATGGGTTAAATATTAGTGTAACCCGATTTTTACTATCGTTAGAAATTATCGAATTACTCTAGGTAATTCTTACATAAAATTTGAGACCAAACAATCCTTAATAAAGGAATATAACGTTAGAAGAGAAGTTAGGAGCAATTCGTGCAAGTATTGCAAACCCCAATTTTCTGTACGTGTAAAATGACCAAAATGCCCTGAGGTTATTTTACTAGAAAATGAGGATCGTGGGCCCCACCCGTCCTCAAAGGGATGTTTTGATAATAATAAGGGATTGTTTGTGTTATGTGTGTTAATAGAGGAGAAGAATCATAATTTTGAGCTCTGACGCGAAATGACCAAAACGCCCATACGGCTATTTTAACCCCGATTTGCGTCCACTAACCGAACCTCACTAAAATGTTTTAAAAGGTGTTTTTAAGCCATGATTAACCATTGGTTAAGCTCAGTGGTCTCGGGCAATTTTTAAGTAAAATGACCGTTTTGCCCAGTCTCTTTGTAGTTTTACAAATTTTGAGATTTTTTATTTGTCTAATAAAACCTAAGCAATATTAGGCTCAAATTAAAGCTTATTAAATTCTAATTATTAATCTAGAGTCAAAATTATTTATTTAAATTGATTAGAACCTAAAATTGCTTTAAAACACTCAAATTGCTTACTAATTCACCTAAGCCCTTAATCGTAAATTCTCTAAATTGCATGAATACCTTGCCTACACCTAAATAATACATGGAACACACAAAACCCTCTTCCATGAGGCTGTAATGCATGAAATAATTCAGCCATAATCATTATAATTATTGCAAGATAATGCACTAAAACAAAATGCCAAAAAATTCCCTAAAACATGGCATAAAACATGCCTTAAACAAGAAATGATTTTCCTCCCATTGTTCCCCATGAAAAATCCAAAAATTATGCCTCCTCCTCTTGTCATACATGAGCTTGAATTCCTCTATAAATATGCTTACTTGAGGAGCCTTGGAAGCCTTGCTCATAACTTACACAAATTCTAGTTTTAGGAGCACCAAAAGCTTTCTTTCTTCCTCCTCCTTGGCCGAAATTTCTGCTCCCATTTCTCAAAGAGATTTTCTTTCATTTCACTCAAGGAAACCAAGTCCTATTCCTTTCCTTCAAATCAAATTAGGTAGGGAGTTGTTTTTAAGTTTATTTCTATGCTTTGCTAAGTGTTGTTCTTGGTTCAAAATGATGATTTCATGGATTTTCTCTAGTTTTTCCATTTGGTTTTCTTCTTCCTTTTCTTGAACAATTCGGCCATATGGCCTAGGTGGGACTAAGATGATGGCTTGATGATGAGGACCTTGAGGGTGGGTTGTGAATCCATCACAAGTTAGGCCTCTAAAGCTTGAAAGTTCCACTTGATGCAAAACTTTAAAGAATAATATTTTTATGATATTTTTATGATCTTGAGTTTAGAACTTGAAAGATGTATTTCTCACTTTGTCTTGCTAAGATATATATATTGGATTGAATTTGTATTTCTATAAAGTCTTGAAGGAGCTCTAGTAAAGAAATCAAATGAACTTGCATCCATGTTTAAGTTTATGCCTTGCATAATCATGTTTACTTTCTATGTCATCACTAAAATTTCAAGAATGAATAAATGGACTTGCATACTCATGTTTAAATTTTCAAGTTTGCATTTCATGTTTATATTTCATGTTGTCACTTAATCTCTAAAGATAATAAAGAAGTTGCATCTCATATTTATTTTATGTTCTCACTTTATTTTATAATGGCTAAAGAATCAACGCATGACATGTTTATTTTTATGTCATCACCTAAAGATCCTAGAGCTCAAAGACTTGCCCAGGTATCACAAGCAAAGTTGGAACCATGATAATAAAAACTCTAAAGCTTTCTTGAGATTATTGGAGTCAAAGAATTCATTCTTTAAGAAGTCTTGAGTTTGGAGCTTAATAAGAATTCTTCTCCCTCCCGGTCCCTGCAATTACGGCTTCAGTTTCTTAAGATTCTCTTCTCCACTGGTCCATGCGGACTACCGCCACTAGTTCTTGCATCATGTTTATATTTCCAAGTTATCACCTTATAAAGACAAGATTAAAATGGGTTGCATAGCATGTTTATAATTCTAGCTATCACTAAATCTCTAAAGCTCAAGACTTGCTCCTTTTATCTTAAGAAAATTCTAATCATGAACATTCTTTCAATGTATAAATTGGCTTCATGATTACGGAGGCTTAAAGTCTTACAATTTCTTTAAAGTTTAACAAAAAGAATTAGTTACTAAAGGAGTTTTGAAGCTTTGCAAAAATTATACGGGAACTAGTACTTTATGTATACTTGAAATGTGGTTTTATGCAATTATATGAGGTTCATGATTCGGCTACCTATCTGAGTTTTATACTATATGATGATGGTTTAATATGTTCAAAATGTTATGATGATTATGAATGAAGAATTGTATTATGATATAACATACAAAGATTTAATGGTGACTTAAACTTATGAGAAAATGATCCTTTGGACCCACTATAGGTGGTGAAAAGGTGATTTTTGCCCCTAGCCTCTTCTCTCAAAAGGGTAGAGTTGGGATTTTAACTTATCAAAAGGGATAAGTATATGCTAGTGATGACTAGTAAGGTATGAGCTCATAACCTAGATTACTCCCAAAAGGGTGGAGTATAGGGTGGCCCAGGAAAATGATGATGAAAGTAACTTTAAGTTACCTAAGGAACTAAGTAACATATTATGTGATTATGATGTTCTTCTATGCATAGTATTTATGAGATGATGATGAGAAATATGATGTTCTTCTATGCATAGTATTTATGATATGATGATGAGGAATATGATGTGGTCTTATGCATAACTATGTTATTATATGTGAAAGGAAAAGTTCATTATAAACATGACATGCTAAGTTTATGATGCATTATAAGACGCATGATTAAAACCGACGAACCTCAATAAAGCATATTTTTGAACTTAATAAATCAATCTTAGTATGCTCACTATTTCATAATGAAACTTGAGGTTCCTGGGGACGATGATGATGACACAATGCATCATGAGGTGAGTACCCTACTGAGATTCTTTTTATAAGTTTCTCACTCCCTCTATTTTTCTTTCCATCTCGTCTTTAGAAATAGAAGGAAGCGTTCGTGAATCACATTGAGGCTTTCACCTGGTAGCTGAACTGATCCTTGCTAGTTTCACTCGTATATTTCAAATATCTATCCCTATCCTTGGAGTGTTATTACTAGGTGCCATTAATGGATGTCCTTCCATCCATATATTATTTGTTTTGTTAGATTGCCTACACCTAGTCTTATTCGTTGGTAGGCAAACTATCTATGTGTTATGTAATTATGGATGTTATATGATGGAGCCAATATGATGTGTTTTTCATGCTATATCTGCACGTTATTTGCTTTATTTCGATTATTGTTCACGTTATGTGCGGCTCACGTTTTCAATTATGTTTTTTTTAAAAAAAATGGCTCGTAAGTTCACTAAGTATTTTCAAAGTATGATGAAAGAACTGAAGCAAAGAGTAAAGTCTAGTAATTAATCAGATACAACCTAGGTGTATTCGGTTAATTATTAGGGTGTTACAATTAGGGTGTTACAAGTCTCCTTTGGTTTTGAGGGTGGAGTTGTTCTTCGCTAGAAAGGAGTAGAAAATAGTTACCATTCCAAGAAACACCCTGTCAGAAATGTCTAGAAAGTACTCCTAACCTTGAAAAGTAAACACTTACTTGAGAATAGGAACTTGGTTTAAGAGAGAGTTGTTAGATTTTTCCCAGGGCTATCTTTTCTTTGAGAGAAGTTTTCGTCATAAACCTCTTGCATCAGCAATTCATTATACATGATGAAAGGTCGCTCTTTGCATTAGAAAAATCGAGTTCTCTTCCTTTAGCCATTGTAGGATAGTGTAAGAGGTTAACAAAAAGATGAGGGTTTAAAGGAAGGTTTGAAAGAGGGTGCGGTTACAAAGAGGGTTTGTGTGAGAAAAGATGAAACGATTCAGGCTCTCGGTTGCGTGAGGTTAAAGATAAAGATAAAAATGTTGATGTGTGGGGAGTAGGGAGTTATTTAAGTAATGGGATGTAAATGATTGAAGGTGAAGCTATGTGGGAGAGAAACTCAAAAGAGTAGGAATTATCCCATCTTTTTTATTATTTTAGAAAGAGTAGTTTATGACGCTTGAAATCACTTTCTAACATGTTTGCTTTCTGAACTTTTCTTCCACTTTCTAACCCATCGGAGTATCACCTCTTCCTTGCAATTCGTCCATTTCTAGTTCTGAACCCCATGAGACCATATATACCCCATTTTCTGATCTTTGACCTTTTTGAGTTTGCAAACTGATTTTTTTATCTTCAATCTAATTTTTGTTCTTGCAAATTGATGTCTTCATTAGGACTTCAATTCAATGAAGGGAGATACCCAGAGATGTTTGTTCAAAAGCTTTTTCAAAACACAAAAGCAATCTTCAGCAATTGTGAATATTCAGAAACTTGGTCTTCAGGATTTCACAAATATTAACTCAACATCTCCTTTGAACATGATCCTAAATAAAATAATGTTTAACATTGATATATTTGGATCTAGAATGCTGAATAGGATTCTTAGCAAGATTAATAGCACTAGTATTATCATAGACACTACACCAAAAAGGGTGTTTCACAATTGTCGATTGCAGTTATTGAAACCATCACAGATAGCTACTTTACGGCTACTGTTACGGAGTTATGCAACCGCCTCAAAATACATGCATGCAACGCGATTTTATTGTAACCACCATAGAATTATTGTACGTAGCGACGGTTTACGTGGCAATTATGTATTACGTCAACATATTGCGGAGTTTGACAAAACTAGAGGAAAAAGCTTGTTTGTCGTGGCAGTTAGGCGGCGGTTTTAGTTGAATTTAGCAAACCGCCGAAAATGATAAAGTTTTAATTTTTTTTTCTGATTTGATCTAAAACATAATTAGAAAATATTTGATTGACAAAAATGAGATTAAATTTTTTTGTTTCTTTTTATTTTCATTTTTTGTTAGTTTATTTTATTTTTTTATACTAATGTACTAAGACAAGTTATGAATCACGGATTATAAATGAAGTTTTTTTTTTTAATCCAAACAAGGAAATCTTTAATCAATGAAGAAGCATTCTAGGGAAGCACCTCCACAATGCCACAAACAGCATTAGCCATCTCACGACCTTAAGACTAGCTATGAATAGTTCCCTTCATGACATCATGATATATCCCTTCCCCCTTTCTTGATATGTTCTCTATACAATATTGTGAGAAATATAATCAATATATTTTAAACTAATTTCACTTTTATATTTAAAATAAATAAAACAGTTAATTTCATCTTTCTCGATTTAGAAAATTAATTAAATTATGATTTATATTAAAAACAAATTTACTTATACTTTTAATGATTAATATTTAATAAACTACTAAAATACTTAAATGATTAAATAATTGATTTTTCTATCTATTAATTTGATTACTTACAAATTTATAAATACATTTTAAATTTTTTACATGATAGTTAAATTTAAATTACAATTCTTTATTTTCACCCTTTTTTTAAAAAGTAAATATAAAATCAAAAACTTGGAGAAGGATTGCAGTGCGAAGAAGAAGGGAAAATGTCTCTTCTCACCTAAACCTACCAAAGCCTTACTCACTCTCTGCCTTCACGTCCCCATTCTTCAATTCCACTCTTCTACCTAAGTTTCTCTTCCTCTCAATGCATTTTCCTTTTCCTAATCTATGAAGCCTTCCCAACTTTCTAGGTTGTGTTTGACATAGTCATCGCTCGCTCTGGGTTGGAACAGCGTAAGGCGAGACCCTCTCTTTCCCCAATTTCTTCCTTCGATTTCCCTTCTCTTTGACACGACTCTGTTCTTTCCTTTTCCCGGATTCAGTTCTCAAGGCAATAAGCGATAAGATCGTAAAAACACTTTCCTCACCTCTTGCCCCCTAGTTCAACATTTTAATACTTGCTTGTGCGTTGTTCTGGTTCACTATTTAATTGATCGCACCATTTTTAATAATATTTGATGTTGTGAATGATGTTGTGCGTTGTGAATGATTATGTTGATCAACATTTATTTGCACCTTATTTTTGGAGGATGTTATTGACTTCATGTTGGTTTCTTCCCAATCAACTAATTTAGGCCACTGATACGAGTTAAAGAATTTGACATATTCATGCTTAGTATACATGAATAGTGGTTTTGGTGGTTTTCATGCTATTTGGGTTCCGTAATTAAATTGTAAATTTGTGTTCAGATTGGGTGCTACTTTATTCAGAAATGATATATAGTATTTATGGTTTGCCCAAACTTCCTTAAGAGTTTAGATCTATCACTGTTTCAATTGCTATTTAAAGTAATTCTACAATGTTTAGTGTAATGCACTATGGGAGTTATTTCTTACACTAGGGAAGGATATGGTGCTCTAAATTGTAAGGATATAGTTTTGAACGTCATCTTAGATTGTGTTATTTTTCTAGAGTTGTGTTATAATGAATTCAGATTTATATATTTACTTTTTCAAATTTAATTTTATAAATGTGTGCTAATATTTATAAAACTCATTCCTTAACTATTGTGAGATAAAGGATTAATGATTTCACATGATGGATTGACATGAATGAGTATATAGCAGAAATGCTAGAGGTATATCGCAGATAAAACAACATAAAAGATAAAGTAAAATAGATCAGGAAGAGGAAGATGTGACATAAAAGATTTTATATGGTTTTCCCAAAGTCTACATCTAGTATTTAACACACGTTGAGGTTCCACTAAACATCTTTCTCAGGCTAGAGAAAGAACATGGATAGTCTTTACACTAGCCTTCCCAAGCTCTCTTGTGTGACCGGTAAACAATCCCTATTGTCACAACCTAAGTAGTTATTCCTCAACCTCTCCAAGTTGAACCAAATAGTTATTCACCAACCTCTCCAAGCTAACGCCGTGACATGTAGACAACCTTTATTGTCACGTTGAAAGTAGTTATTCACCAGCCTTTCTAAGTTGAACCTTGATTAGTTTTATACTAGCCTCTCCAAGCTAACCTTGTGATATGTAGATAACCCCACTGTCACGTTGAAAGTAGTTATTCACTAGCCTTTCCAAGCTGAACGGAGTGGTCTTTCTAGCCTCACCAAGCTGAACCAGGAGAACACCTTTACTATCATGTTGCAAGTAGTTTTTGACTAGCTTCTTTAAGCTATCTCACACTGATCACTCCTGGATCAAGGATACAAAGGTTTGTGTTTGGGTTGCCATTCAAACTAACCCACACTAAAGTTTCCTTAAAAATATACATGAACAACCTGGGATAACTTGAATGACTTATTTCTATCATTTCTTCCTAGGAAGAACATATATCTATTCAAGAACAAAAAAAGAAGATTTTTACAAGTAAGGAAACTGATTACATGATATGATGAACCTTATAGGATATGAGGAGAGATTTTTATAGAGTTTTCACTCTTGTGTAGCATCCATCATCTTTTCGTTTGAGCACAACATCTCTATTTATAGAATGTCTTCCTTGTGACCATTACCATTGATCAGATCTCCAACTACACGTGTTGATCATCCATTTCTGTCTTGGGAAAGCGTCTAGAAGAGTAGCCTATCTGTTTGTTAGAGCTATTGCAAAAGCGTTGCAAGATTGAGGTTTTTGATGTTACTTCAAAAACTACTTTTACTTTATGAACATGGTTTCTGAACTCTTTCTTCTAGAAGCTGAGGTTGTTGGCCAAGTTGGCAAAAGAGATGATTTGCTAGTTTGAAACTGGGTTTGACTCTAAATTTAAATTTCAAAAATTCAAATTTCCCTCATTTTCCAGTAATGTTCAGCATTTCACATTAAAGTGAGCTTTCTAACGTGCGGTATCAATTCCTTGATGATGAAAGATCTGCGATCATAATGGTTGAAGATTGTGCAACATGTTATTATCAGAGTTTTCTTGATATCTTAATTTTAAGCATACTTTCTTATGTTAGTGCTACTTTCTAAAGTCCGTGCCTTAGTTTCTTGCCTTTGTTTAGATATTTGTCATCCATAAGACATGTATATGTGCTTTGCACGATATAATATTCACTTCTATTAAGTTCAATCTCTTTATATGAGATAAAGAGATTGAACTTCTATCGTTCATTTAAGGCATGTATATGTACTTTGCACGATATAATATTCACTTCTATTAAGTTCAATCTCTTCTATGAAATGTACTTACCGTTTCATACCAAGTTCAGGAAGCCTGTTTCAGACTATAAAATGCCTTTGTTAACTTGAAGACATGGTTGGGAAGGTTTTCACTCTCAAATGCTAGAGGCTACATCACATAGACTTTCTAGAAAGGAATCCATTTATGATGCAGTTTAACATCCATTTGAAAGAGAATGAATCCCTTGAAGGCAACAAAAGCAAGTAGCATTCTTATTGCTTCAAGCCTAGCTACTAGTGCAAAGGTTTCGTTGTAATCAATTATGTCTTGTTTATTATGACCTTGTACAACCAATCTTTGCTTTATTTCTAACAACATTTCCAGCTTCATCCAGCTTGTTCTGAACACCCATTTGGTTCCTATAATAGTTTTTCCTTTACGCTTCTCCACAAGTGTCCAACTTTAATTTTCTAAACTGATCTAGCTCCTCATGCATAGCTTCCATCCAACTTTGATCATTCAAAGCATCTTCAACACATTCAGGCTTAATGGTGGAAATGAAAGCATAGTTGGACTCATTTCTAAGGAAGGATCTAGTTCTCACACCCTTAGAAATATCTCCTAGAACTTTATTTTGAGAAATTGCCCTTACATTGGAAACACTTCTATAGTTTTTGTAGCCTTGATGTTCTTTAGCTTTTCTTTCATCTTCAAATTGCTCTTCTTCATGCTCAGAAATTTCACTTTCTAAGGGGCTTTGGAGTTTCAGGAGCTTTTTGAGTTATCTATGTTATAGAGCTTACTTTCTAAAGATTATTGTGTTTTCTCTGCTTGCTTTTTGAGTGTTCCTTGAGGTTCAACTTCTCAAGATTCTTTAGATCTTCTAGATCATCAGTTTATTCCTTTTTAAACTCTTTAAATTTGATATGGATGGTCTTTTCAACACAGTGTTCTCTTGTTGTACACCCTAAACTTTTGAGACTAAAGAGTATCCTAAGAAAATTTCATCATTAGATTTAGGATCAAATTTTGCAAGTTTGTCCTTAATGTTAAGATAAAACAAGATGAGCCAAAGATATAGAAGTATGATATGTTGGGTTTCTACCCTTCCATAACTCATAAAGAGTTTTCTTGAGAATTGACCTTAAAAAGATTCTATTTTGAATGTAGCATAAAGTGTTTACAACCTCAGCCCAAAAACCTAGATAAACCATTTTCTAAAAGCATAGTCCCAACCATCTCTTGCAAGCTTCTCTCTTTCTTTTGGCAACCCCATTTTGTTGGGGAGTTCTAGGTGCTGAAAACTCATGAAAGATGTCATGTTTTTCACAAAACTCTTCAAAAATATGATTTTCAAATTCTCTCCATGATCAGATCTAATAGAGGTAATTTGAGAATCTTTTTCAATACAAACACGTTTTGCAAAAACTTTGAATCTTTCAGCTACCTTATCCTTTAAATCTAGGAAGATAACCCATACGAATTTAGAAAAATTATCCCCTATGACAAGACAATATATTTTTCTGGCAAGACTTGCAGTCTTGGTCCAAAAAGATCCATGAGTAAAAGCTCTAGTGGCTTGGTGGTTGACATGACATTTTTGTTGTAGAAAGAAGCTTTGGTTTGCTTACCTTTCTCAGAAATCACAAGTAGAGTCCTTGTCATATCTAATCGTTGGTAGGCCTTTTACAAGTTCTTTCTGAGATAGCTTAGAAATTAGTTTGATATGACTATGCCCAAGCTTCTTATGCCATAGCCACCTATCATCCATGAAGGATGCAAGATATTTTACATCTTGATCTAGAAAGTTATGTAAGAATAACATATAAATGTTATCACGTCTCTTACAGATAAAATGACTTGTCCAAGTAGGATTCACAATCTTACAAGCATGTACATTAAGTAAAACATTAAAACATTGGTCATAGAATTGATTGATACTCAATAGATTGTAGCCAGACCTTCAACAAGTAAAATATTAGAAATTTGGTGGGAATCATCCTTACCAACATTTCCTATACCTGTAACCTTGGCTTTACCTCCATCAACAAATTTGAATGATCCAATGTTCTTGGGTTTTAGGTTTCTGAACCATTTTCTGGATTTGGACATGTGTCTAGAGCAATCACTGCCCATGTAGCACTTGTTGTCTTTGTCAACATATGTTCTAGACACACCTGCAACAAAAATAGTTTTGACCTTAGTAACCTAGACTTTCTTAGATGCTCTTGGGTTAGTTTTCTTTGGGGGAGGTTTCCTGAAACATCCTCCTAACTACTGTGCATTACTCGAGTATTAACACAGGAACTAGAAAAGTGTCACTTACCAAAAATATTTATACTAGTCGAGAGAATAATAAGAAAGTAAAATTAAACTCATATATAGCGAGCTAAAATATTGAAACAAACCATACATACTTTGCAAAAACTAATAAATATATATATACATACGTCATGTGTAACACCCTAATAATTAACCAAATACACCTAGGTTGTATCTGATTAATTACTAGACTTTACTCTTTGCTTCAGTTCTTTCATCATACTTTGAAAATACTTAGTGATATTACGAGCCATTTTTTTTTAACATAATTGAAAACGTGAGTCCGCATAACGTGAACAATAATCGAAATAAAGCGAATAACGTGAGATATAGCATGAAAAACACATCATATTGGCTCCATCATATAACATCCATAATTACATAACACATAGATAGTTTGCCTACCAACAGAATGAGACTAGGTGTAGGCAATCTAACAAAACAAATAATATATGGATGGAAGGACATCCATTAATGGCACCTAGTAATAACACTCCAAGGATAGGGATAGATATTTGAAATATACGAGTGAAACTAGAGGATCAAGTTCAGCTACCAGTGAAGCCTCAATGTGATTCACGAACGCTTCCTTCGTTTCTAAAGACGAGATGAAAGAAAAATAGAAGGAGTGAGAAACTTATAAAAAGAATCTCAGTAGGGTACTCACCTCATGATGCATTGTGTCTTCATCATCATCCCCAGGAACCTCGAGGTTATTATGAAATAGTGAGCATGCTAAGATTGATTTATTAAGTTCGAAAATATACTTTACCGAGGTTCGTCGATTTTAATCATGCGTCTTATAATGCATCATAAACTTAGCATGTCATGTTTATAATGAACTTTTCCTTTCATCAACACATCATATTCCTCATCTTCATATCATAATAACATGCATAGAAGAACATCATATTTCTCATCATCATCTCATAAAATGCTATGCATAGAAGAACATCATACCATAATAGCTATGCACAAGACATGGTGCACATATTTCATTCCTTTAGTGTCCTAGGTGACTTAAAATCTTGTCATCATCATCATTATTTTCCTTGGGGCCACCCTATACTCCACCCTTTTGGGAGTAATCTAGGTTATGAGCTCATACCTTGCTAGTTGTCACCAGCACATACTTATCCTTTTGATAAGTAAAAATTCCGTCTCTACCCTTTGGAGAGAACGGACTAGTGGGCAAGAATCACCTTTTCACCGCCTATAGTTTGACGGGTCCAAAGGATCATTTTCTCATATATTTTAAGCCACCTTTAAGTCTTTGCATGTTATATCATAATACAATTCTCAATTCATAATCATTTATAACATTTTCTCGTTTATACTTTTATTCTGGAATAATATATATACCAACTGTAATCATGCATCCGGAGATTCCCAGGAAAATGAGGAGGGTCACAAATGGACACGCTTAAATACCAAGTCTTTCCTAGCCAGAACCTTTCCAAATTACACTTTTACAATAATATACTTTCTTCCAGCAACAAGGGTAAATTTTTAAATAACAAAGAATATTTCATTATTTCATGCATAAGCATTCTCATTGTTTGCAACAGGAACTATAACATGCAAGCCCGGAATCATTCAATGATATCAAATACTTAATAAGCATCAAATCACTTCATAGACTTATCATTTCAAATTTCAAAGAACTATCATCATAAATTCTTACCGAAAAACTATCTTAAACATCCGAAACTTTAAAATCGGGTAACCTCAATTATCACACTAATTAATCATGCATCTAAAGGATTCATTATCATCATTACCATTAATTATAAGCCTTAAGAACATTATTAAACTATATGGGACAACATAGGCAGCAAGTTATATTTAAGGCTTCACGGTGTGCTAGAAGTTGCATTTTTAACCTTTTCTCATTATCGGCTTTCCTTATGGTGCTAAAATGAATTATTAAACCAATTATGAATCATTCTCCCTTATATAAACAATAGTACTTGGTTCTTAGGGCTGCTAAAGGTTCTTAGAATGCACAAATTTCATTCTCTAGAGTTCTAGAAATCTTGCTTTTACGATTTTCTGGAAGCTAGTTTTATTTCTAACATGCATAGAATCGTTCTCTTAGCAATAAATCATAATCATCACAACTTGAACATATTAAACCATCATCATACAGTAGTAAACTAGGTAGCCGAATCATGAACCTCATATAATTGCATAAAACCACATTTCAAGTATACATAAAGTACTAGTTTCCCGTATAATTTTTGCTTTACTAATTCTTTTTATTAAACTTTAAAGAAATTATAAGACTTTAAGCCTCCGTAATCATGAGGCCAATTTATACATTGAAAGAATGTTCATGATTAGAATTTTCTCTTAAGATAAAAGGAGCAAGTCTTGATCTTTTGAGATTTAGTGATAGCTAGAATTATAAACATGCTATGCAACCCATTTTAATCTTGTCTTTATAAGGTGATAACTTGGAAATATAAACATGATGCAAGAAACTGGAGCGCGGTAGTCCGCATGGACCAGTGGAGGAGAGAGAATCTTAAGAAACTGGAGCGGCGGAATTGGCATAGGACAAGGAGAGGGAGAAGAGAATTCTTATTAAGCTCCAAACTCAAGACTTCTTAAAGAATGAATTCTTTGACTCCAATAATCTCAAGAAAGCTTTAGAGTTTTTATTATCATGGTTCCAACTTTGCTTGTGATACTTGGGCAAGTCTTTGAGCTCTAGGATCTTTAGGTGATGACATAAAAATAAACATGTCATGCGTTGATTCTTTTAGCCATTATAAAATAAAGTGAGAACATAAAATAAATATGAGATGCAACTTCTTTATTATCTTTAGAGATTAAGTGACAACATGAAATATAAACATGAAATGCAAACTTGGAAATTTAAACATGAGTATGCAAGTCCATTTATTCATTCTTGAAATTTTAGTGATGACATAGAAAGTAAACATGATTATGCAAGGCATAAACTTAAACATGGATGCAAGTTCATTTGATTTCTTTACTAGAGCTCCTTCAAGACTTTATAGAAATACAAATTCAATCCATATATATATATCTTAGCAAGACAAAGTGAGAAATACATCTTTCAAGTTCTAAACTCAAGATCATAAAAACATCATAAAAATATTATTCTTTAAAGTTTTGCATCAAGTGGAACTTTCAAGCTTTAGAGGCCTAACTTGTGATGGATTCACAACCCACCATCAAGGTCCTCATCATCAAGCCATCATCTTAGTCCCACCTAGGCCATATGGCTGAATTGTTCAAGAAAAAGGAAGAAGAAAACCAAATGGAAAAACTAGAGAAAATCCATGAAATCATCATTTTGAACCAAGAACAACACTTAGCAAAGCATAGAAATAAACTTAAAAACAACTCCCTACCTAATTTGATTTGAAGGAAAGGAATAGGACTTGGTTTCCTTGAGTGAAATGAAAGAAAATCTCTTTGAGAAATGGGAGAGAAATTTCGGCCAAGGAGGAGGAAGAAAGAAAGCTTTTGGTGCTCCTAAAACTAGAATTTGTGTAAGTTATGAGCAAGGCTTCCAAGGCTCCTCAAGCAAGCATATTTATAGAGGAATTCAAGCTCATGTATGACAAGAGGAGGAGGCATAATTTTTGGATTTTTCATGGGGAACAAAGGGAGGAAAATCATTTCTTGTTTAAGGCATGTTTTATGCCATGTTTTAGGGAATTTTTTGGCATTTTGTTTTAGTGCATTATCTTGCAATAATTCTAATGATTATGGCTGAATTATTTCATGCATTACAGCCTCATGGAAGAGGGTTTTGTGTGTTCCATGTATTATTTAGGTGTAGGCAAGGTATTCATGCAATTTAGAGAATTTACGATTAAGGGCTTAGGTGAATTAGTAAGCAATTTGAGTGTTTTAAAGCAATTTTAGGTTCTAATCAATTTAAATAAATAATTTTGACTCTAGATTAATAATTAGAATTTAATAAGCTTTAATTTGAGCCTAATATTGCTTAGGTTTCGTTAGACGAATAAAAAATCTCAAAATTTGTAAAACTTACAAAGAGAGGGGCAAAACGGTCATTTTACTTAAAAATTGCCCGAGACCACCCGAGCTTAACCAATGGTTAATCATGGCTTAAAAACACCTTTTAAAACATTTTAGTGAGGTTCGGACTCTCGGCATGCAAATCGGTTAAACAAGCATGGGCGTTTTGGTCATTTCACGTAAAGCTCAAAATTATGATTCTTCTCCTCTATTAACACACATAACACAAACAATCCCTTATTATTATCAAAACATCCCCTTGAGGATGGGTGGGGCCCACGATCCTCATTTTCAGTAAAATAACCTCAGGGGCATTTTGGTCATTTTACACGTACAGAAATTGGGTTTGCAATACTTGCACGAATTGCTCCTAACTTCTTTTCTAACGTTATATTCCTTTATTAAGGATTGTTTGGTCTCAAATTTTATATAATATTTACCTATGGTAATTCGGTAATTCCTAATGACAGTAAAAATTACAGTAAAAATTGGGGCGTTACATTACTCCCCTCCTTAAAAAGAATTTCGCCTCGAAATCGTTACCTGAGAACAGCTCTGATATCTGTGCTTGCATGTCTATTCCAGCTCCCATGTAACTTCTTCGGTTTCACCTCGTCCCCATGCTACTTTGACCAGGGGTTAGCCTTGTTCCTTAAACCTTAACTCCTCGGTCAACGATTCGTGGGTGGTAAGTTAAACGTTAGGTCATCTCTTAATTGTACATGTTCTGGCTCTAGTACATGACTTGGGTCAGAATGATATTTCCTTAACTGGGAGACATGGAAAACATCATGAAGGTTGGAGAGACTCTGGGTAGGGCTATAGGAGGCTCCAGATTATTTTGCTAAGGATTTCAACGGACCAAGAAATCTGGGCTCAATTTCTTTACTTTCATTGCTCGGCCTATGCATGTGGTGGGGGTGATTCTTAGGAACACATGGTCCCTTCTTGAAAATCTAGCGGTTTTCGCCGCTTGTCCGCATAGTTTTTCTTCGACTTTGAGCAGTGAGAATCTTATCCCTAATCTTCTTGATTTGTTTGTAATTTCTTTCACAATATCGGTCCAAGTAGACTTTGCTCTCGGGCTCATACCAACATAGAGGTGATTGACACTTCCGTCCATAGAGGGCCTCGTATGGTGCCATACCGATACTTGCATGATAACTGTTGTTATATGCAAATTCAATAATAAGGTACTTATCCCAACTCCCTTTGATCTAAAACACATGCCCTCAACATGTCCTCCAAAGTTTGGATAGTTCTTTCAGATTGACCGTCCGTTTGGGGTGATAAGCCGTCTCAGACACAGCTTTGAACCAAACGCCTTCTGAAAAGCTCCCCAAAATCGTGACGTAAATTGTGGATCCCGATCCGAGATTATCGTCGACGTACTCCATGTAATCTTACTATCTCCTGAATATATAACGTGCTAACCTATCCAAGGAATAAGTCACCTTAATAGGTAAAAAGTGGGCTGATTTAGTCAACCGATCCACAATTACCCATATGGCGTCATGATTTGCTTGGGTCCTGGTAGTCCAGTTACAAAGTCCATGGAGACACTATCCCACTTCCATTCGGGGATTGACAAAGGTTGCAACATTCGGAAGGTTTTTGGTGTTTAATCTTCACCTTTTGACACACCAAGCACTTACTCACCCATGTGCACACATCCTTCTTCAATCCTGGCCACCAAAACATCTTCTTCAAATCTTGATACATCTTGGTTGCACGGATGAAGGGTAAAATGGCTCTTATGGGCTTCCTCCAAAATATCCTTTCGGAGGTCACCACTAGCAGGTACACATATACGACCTTCAAACCTCCACAAACTATCATTCCCTTGGGTAAAACCTTTCAACTTATCAGCTCTTACTGCTTCTAAGGTCTCTTGAAATTCTGTATCTTCCCTTTGGGCTTGAGCAATTCTTTCCTTGAATTCACTCGTCACACTAAGATGGCAAGCTCTTATGCCCTTAGTGGTCAAGGTCATCCCTAGGTTTAGGTCTCTAAACTGCTCAATTAACTCAACCTCCTTCACCATCAAACGGGATACTTGTAAGGATTTCCTACTTAGGGCATCGGCTACAATGTTAGCTTTGCCTGGATGATAGTTTAACCCAAAATCATAATCTTTTAAGAACTCCATCCACCTTCTTTGCCTCATGTTTAGCTCTTTTTGATCAAAGAGATATTTCAAACTCTTGTGATCGAAGAACACCTCAAACTTAATGCCATATAAATGGTGTCTCCAAATCTTCAGCAAACACGACGGCGGCTAATTCAAGGTCATGGGTAGGGTAATTTGCCTCATGTGGCTTGAGTTGCCTCGACGCATAGGCCACCACTTGCCTATCTTGCATCAGTACACAACCCAAACCCTTCCTTGAAGCATCACAGTATACTTCGAAAGGCACATTAGGGTCGGGTAATACCAAATAGGGGTTGAGGTTAGCTTGTGTTTTAGCTCTTGAAAGCTCTTTTCACACTCTAGGGTCCATGAAAAAGGGGTGTTCTTCCTAGTTAGCTTGGTCAGAGGTAGGGAAATCTGGGAAAATCCCTTGATAAACCGACGGTAATAACGGCTAAACCCAAAAAGCTCCTTACTTCAATTACCATGGTTGGTCTTTCCCAGTTTACGACCATTTCAACCTTACTAGGATCTACAGCAATTCCTCTCTTAGACACTACATGCCCTAAAAATTTCACCTCATCTAACCAGAATTCACACTTAGAAAGCTTGGCATATAGTTTCTTTTCCTTCAGGATTTCCAGTACTATGGTTAGGTGGCATTCATGCTCCTCGTGGGTCTTAGAGTAGATGAGAATATCATCTATGAAGACAACCACGAACTGATCTAAATAGGGTCTAAAGATCCTATTCATGTAATCCATAAAAATTGCTGGAGCATTGGTTAATCCAAAGGACATTACTCCAAACTCAAAATGGCCGTATCGAGTGCGAAAGGCCGTTTTTGGTATATCTTCATCTCTTACTCTAATCTGGTGGTAACCTGACCTCAAATCAATCTTAGAAAACACGACTGCACCTTTAAGTTGATCCATCAAGTCATCTATCCTAGGCAAAGGGTATTTGTTCTTCACTGTCACTTTATTCAATTGCCTATAATCAACACACATCCTCATACTCCCATCCTTTTTCTTCACAAACAACACAGGGGCTCCCCAAGGTGATGCACTAGGCCTAACAAACTTTTTCTCCAATAAATCTTCCAATTGAGCTTTTAACTCGGTCAACTCTAATGGGGACATCCTGTATGGGGCTATGGATATGGGTCCTGACCGGAAGCAATTCTATGGAAAACTCTATCTCTCTCTTGGGAGGAAACTCTGGTATCTCATCTGGAAATACTTCGGATAATTCCTTACTATCGGTATCTCATCGATACTTTGCTCAAAGTCTACATTACTAGCGGCTAAGAAAATATAACCTTTAGTCTTACCCTTACCAATCCATTTCCACAATAGTTATGTACAGGCTTATGGGTTTCTTAGGTTCAATGGGAACAGGAAGAAAGGTAATGGTTTTCTCATAGCAATTTAACAGGACACGGTTGGCCTCAAGCCAATCCATGCCAAGAATTACATCTAGACCTCGCATAGGTAAGCAAATAAGATCTAAAACAAAGGATATTTTCTATAACAAAATTGCAATCTAAACAACATTCACAAGTTCTAACGGGTTTTCCAGGAGGGTAGAAACAACAAGGTCAAAAGGAAGTTCAGTCACATGTAAGTTAAGGCTTTTAACATATGAGTGAGAGATAAAAGAATGGGAAGCGCCAAATCATATAGTACAATTAAGTTTTTACCATGCATGTTACACTTACCTTCCATGAGATTCCGTGACTTCGTCGTTTTTAGCATTAATGGTAAAGACCCTTCCTTGGTACCTGTGGCTTGGGGTTGGGGTTGGGGTTGGCGGGTTTCTTTCCTGCATTCTCTAGAGTAGTGGCCTGGCTTTCCACAGATAGCATACATTTGTTCCAGCTCGACATGGCATGCTCCCATGATTCTTGCCGCACTTGGGACAATCCGTGGATGGTGGAGGTCGTGGAGGTGCTGCTGGACCCCTTTGTGGTGCTTTCCCCTTGTTGTTGTTATTGTTGTTGTTGTGATTGTTGTTGGAGTTATTGTTGTAGCGGTTCATAGCGGTTATTGTTGTTATTCGGCCTTCCTTGTTGAAAGTTCCTTTGTGGCCCTTGTGTCTTGATTGAGGTGAGAATGGGGTCAATTCTGCCTCTTGATTGACCTTGAGGTGTCAGCTTCTGGTGATATTATCGGACTTTGAGGTGCTCAGCTTTCTGCCCTTCTTCAATGATGCGGCATTTGTTAACTAGGGTAGAAAAATCCCTAATCTCCAAATGCGCAACTCCACATTAAGCTCCGCCTTTAACCTTGACTCGTATTTAATGCATTTCCAATACTCGTCGGGTTACCCTGATACATCCTTGAGAACTTAATAAGTTCTTCAAATCTGCAGTGTACCGGGCCACATTCATATTTCCTTGGACAAGTTGCATAAACTCAATGTCCTTGGCATTTTTGACCAACTCTGGAAATACTTCTCATAAAAATGGACCTTAAATAGTTCCCAATCAATGTCCATGTCGGTCGCCTCCAGGAGCCTTCGGCACCTGTCCACCAAAGCCGGCATCACCTTCAAGCATATGGGTAGCGAAGGTGACCTTCTGCTCCTGAGCATGGGACTACAGCAAAGACCTTCTCAATATTCCGAATCCATTCATCTGCAACATTTGGATTGAGGGTCCCCTTGAAACTTGCGGGTTCGCTTACGAAACTTCCAAAATGAGCATGTTCGGGAATCTCATGGCCTTGATTCGCATTAGCTTGGTGATCTTGATCCATTCGATCCATCATCATTCTCATTGTCCTTGCCACATGGCGAGTGCTTCAGTTTCATTGTTCTGGTTATCTGTGCCGCGTTCCTAGTCTGTTGTCGACGTGCCATTGGTCCCTATACACACAAAACAGCAACACTGAGGTGATCAGGCTCAACATTCCATGCAAAGTGAGCAAGTTACCATGGCACGGGCAACATACAGAGTCATGCATCTCTAATCCTCAAGCTCATCCTAATGATAAACATATACACATGACATTTCTAACGTAGTATGCTTTAGAAGCATAGCCAGTCCAATCTTTAGGCTATGAGAACGAACCACTTAATACCAAAATGTAACACCCTAATAATTAACGAATACACCTAGGTTGTATCTGATTAATTACTAGACTTTACTCTTTGCTTTAGTTCTTTCATCATACTTTGAAAATACTTAGTGAAATTACGAGCCATTTTTTTTAAAACATAATTGAAAATGTGAGCCGCACATAACGTGAACAATAATTGAAATAAAGCGAGATATAGCATGAAAAACACATCATATTGGCTCCATCATATAACATCCATAATTACATAACACAGATAGTTTGCCTACCAACAGAATAAGACTAGGTGTAGGCAATCTAACAAAACAAATAATATATGGATGGAAGGACATCCATTAATGGCACCTAGTAATAACACTCCAAGGATAGGGATAGATATTTGAAATATACGAGTGAAACTAAGGATCAAGTTCAGCTACCAGTGAAAGCCTCAATGTGATTCACGAACGCTTCCTTTCTTTTGAAGACGAGATGGAAAGAAAAATAAAAGGAGTGAGAAACTTATAAAAAGAATCTCAGTAGGGTACTCACCTCATGATGCATTGTGTCATCATCATCGTCCCCAGGAACCTCTGGGTTATTATGAAATAGTGAGCATGCTAAGATTGATTTATTAAGTTCAAAAATATTTACCGGTTCGTCGGTTTAATCATGCGTCTTATAATGCATCATAAACTTAGCATGTCATGTTTATAATGAACTTTTCCTTTCATCAACACATCATATTCCTCATCTTCATATCATAATAACATGCATAGAAGAACATCATATTTCTCATCATCATCTCATAAAATGCTATGCAGAAGAACATCATACCATAATAGTTATGCACAAGACATGGTGCACATATTTCATTCCTTTAGTGTCCTAGGTGACTTAAAATCTTGTCATTATCATCATTATTTTCCTTGGGGCCACCCTATACTCCACCCTTTTGGGAGTAATCTAGGTTATGAGCTCATACCTTGCTAGTCGTCACCAACACATACTTATCCCTTTTGATAAGTAAAAATTCCGTCTCTACCCTTTTGACAGAACGGACTAGGGGGCAAGAATCACCTTTTCACCGCCTATAGTTTGACGGGTCCAAAGGATCATTTTCTCATATATTTTAAGTCACCTTTAAGTCTTTGCATGTTATATCATAATACAATTCTCAATTCATAATCATTTATAACATTTTCTCGTTTATAGTCTTATTTTGGAATAATATATATACCAACTGTAATCATGCATCCGGGAGATTCCAGGAAAGAGAGGTGGGTCACAAATGGACACGCTTAAATACCAAGTCTTTCCTAGCAGAACCTTTCCAAATTACACTTTTACAGTAATATACTTTCTTCTAGCAACAAGGGTAAATTTTTAAATAACAAAGAATATTTCATTATTTCATGCATAAGCATTCTCATTGTTTGCAACAGGAACTATAACATGCAAGCCCGAGAATCATTCAATGATATCAAATACTTAATAAGCATCAAATCACTTCATAGACTTATCATTTCAAATTTCAAAGAACTATCATCATAAATTCTTACCCAAACTATCTTAAACATCTAAACTTTAAAATCGGGTAACCTCAATTATCACACTAATTAATCATGCATCTAAAGGATTCATTATCATCATTACCATTAATTATAAGCCTTAAGAACATTATTAAACTATATGGGACAACCTAGGCAGCAAGTTATATTTAAGGCTTTACGGTGTGCTAGAAGTTGCATTTTTAACCCTTTCTCATTACCGGCTTTCCTTATGGTGCTAAAATCTATTACTAAACCAATTATGAATCATTCTCCCTTATATAAACACAATAGTACTTGGTTCTTAGGGCTGCTAAAGGTTCTGAAGAAGCACAAATTTCATTCTCTAGAGTTCTAGAAATCTTGCTTTTATTTTCTGGAAGCTAGTTTTATTTCTAACATGCATAGAATCGTTTTCTTAGCAATAAATCATAATCATCACAACTTTGAACATATTAAAACATCATCATACAGTAGTACTAAACTCAGATAGGTAGCCGAATCATGAACCTCATATAATTGCATAAAACCACATTTCAAGTATACATAAAGTACTAGTTTCCCGTATAATTTTTGCAAAGCTTCAAAACTCCTTTAGTAACTAATTCTTTTTGTTAAACTTTAAAGAAATTATAAGACTTTAAGCCTCCGTAATCATGAGGCCGATTTATACATTGAAAGAATGTTCATGATTAGAATTTTCTTAAGATAAAAGGAGCAAGTCTTGAGCTTTTGAGATTTAGTGATAGCTAGAATTATAAACATGCTATGCAACCCATTTTAATCTTGTCTTTATAAGGTGATAACTTGGAAATATAAACATGATGCAAGAAACTGGAGCGGTAGTCCGCACTAACCAGTGGAGGGAGAGAATCTTAAGAACTTGAGGCGGAATCCGCAGGGACCAGGAGAGGGAGAAGAGAATTCTTATTAAGCTCCAAACTCAAGACTTCTTAAAGAATGAATTCTTTGACTCCAATAATCTCAAGAAAGCTTTAGAGTTTTTATTATCATGGTTCCAACTTTGCTTGTGATACTTGGGCAAGTCTTTGAGCTCTAGGATCTTTAGGTGATGACATAAAAATAAACATGTCATGCGTTGATTCTTTTAGCCATTATAAAATAAAGTGAGAACATAAAATAAATATGAGATGCAACTTCTTTATTATCTTTAGAGATTAAGTGACAACATGAAATATAAACATGAAATGCAAACTTGGAAATTTAAACATGAGTATGCAAGTCCATTTATTCATTCTTGAAATTTTAGTGATGACATAGAAAGTAAACATGATTATGCAAGGCATAAACTTAAACATGGATGCAAGTTCATTTGATTTCTTTACTAGAGCTCCTTCAAGACTTTATAGAAATACAAATTCAATCCAATATATATATCTTAGCAAGACAAAGTGAGAAATACATCTTTCAAGTTCTAAACTCAAGATCATAAAAACATCATAAAAATATTATTCTTTAAAGTTTTGCATCAAGTGGAACTTTCAAGCTTTAGAGGCCTAACTTGTGATGGATTCACAACCCACCCTCAAGGTCCTCATCATCAAGCCATCATCTTAGTCCCACCTAGGCCATATGGCCGAATTGTTCAAAGAAAAGGAAGAAGAAAACCAAATGGAAAAACTAGAGAAAATCCATGAAATCATCATTTTGAACCAAGAACAACACTTAGCAAAGCATAGAAATAAACTTAAAAACAACTCCCTACCTAATTTGATTTGAAGGAAAGGAATAGGACTTGGTTTCCTTGAGTGAAATGAAAGAAAATCTCTTTGAGAAATGGGAGTAGAAATTTCGGCCAAGGAGGAGGAAGAAAGAAAGCTTTTGGTGCTCCTAAAACTAGAATTTGTGTAAGTTATGAGCAAGGTTTCCAAGGCTCCTAAGTAAGCATATTTATAGAGGAATTCAAGTTCATGTTTAAGGCATAATTTTCGGATTTTTGATGGGTAACAAAGGGAGGAAAATCATTTCTTGTTTAAGGCATGTTTTATACCATGTTTTAGGGAATTTTTTGGCATTTTGTTTTAGTACATTATCTTGCAATAATTCTAATGATTATGGCTGAATTATTTCATGCATTACAGCCTCATGGAAGAGGGTTTTGTGTGTTCCATGTATTATTTAGGTGTAGGTAAGGTATTCATGCAATTTAAAGAATTTACGATTAAGGGCTTAGGTGAATTAGTAAGCAATTTGAGTGTTTTAAAGCAATTTTAGGTTCTAATCAATTTAAATAAATAATTTTGACTCTAGATTAATAATTAGAATTTAATAAACTTTAATTTGAGCCTAATATTGCTTAGGTTTCGTTAGATGAATCAAAAATCTCAAAATTTGTAAAACTTCAAAAAGAGGGCAAAACCCATTTTACTTAAAAATTGCCCGAGATTAACCGAGCTTAACCAATGGTTAATCATGGCTTAAAAACACCTTTTAAAATATTTTAGTGAGGTTCGGGCTAGTCGGCACGCAATCGGGTTAAAACACCGGAGGGGCGTTTTGGTCATTTCGTGCGTCAAGCTCAAAATTATGATTCTTCTCCTCTATTAACACACATAACACAAACAATCCCTTATTATTATCAAAATATCCCTTGAGGACGGGTGGGGCCCACGATCCTCATTTTCTGAGTAAAATAACCTCAGGGCATTTTGGTCATTTTACACGTACAGAAAATTCGGGTTTGCAATACTTGCACGAATTGCTCCTAACTTCTCTTCTAACGTTATATTCCTTTATTAAGGATTGTTTCGTCTCAAATTTTATATAATATTTACCTACGTAATTCGGTAATTCCTAATGACAGGAAAATTGGGGCGTTACATCATGTGCAAGTCAACACATATATATACATCCTATTGGAGGTTAAGTCAGTCTACTAGTAAGATCATCCAAGAACTAAGTCCACAACACATCAAGTGCCTAGGCTAACCTACTCAATCCTAAGACCCAACAAAATAACATATACACATAAATGGGCCTAAAAAACATCTAGCAAAACTATGTACAAGCTCGCGTGCTCCTAAAACTAGGCTACAACTATGTGCAGTTAGTAGGGTTCTGAATAGCTTCTACCTCCTAATGGAAGCCATTTGTCATCGGTATGATGGCACCACCCCAGGGGCACCAGAACCTGCAAGTGGATCAAAATCTGAAGAGAATGATGAGGATAAAGCATCTGAGGGTGGCTGGATGCAAGTCGGCGCACAAAGACAACGGGTGTGCCAGATGGAAGGGCACACCATCATATGGGAACGCTAGGTCAAAATTGTCCGTAAAACTGAAAATTGAATGAGCAACTAAAGAACACATAAGCACGAGGGAGTAGCCTACGACAAATAAGAATCCAGGAAGGATCATAATGCCACTTCCATTGTGGTAAGTCAAGGAACACTATCACGGACGACATCTTGGAACTGAGTACAATCCAAAATACATACAAATATAGGGAAGAGAATATTATATAATTCTAGGTAGGGCATTCCCTCAAATATAAACATGACATAACCAGTAATTTTATTTATACAAGAAATTATATGTAAAACTATATACAAAAACAATAATAGTCATGTGCTTTCTCTTGTGACCATGGAACTTAATTCAGTGCATTTTTATCTTTTCATCAATATAGGGAAGATTTAATTTTATACCAATTGGTATCAGTGGTTAACACCACACATAGGTAATAGACTACTTATTAGGATGAGCTCATTCCTATACGTGATCATCAGACTTCATTTTTTCCTTTTTTGAATCCACATAGTTCTATTTCTAGCCAATACATCTACCAACTCATAGGGAAGTTCCTCCTTTTTCCTTTCCTTAATCAACCTAAGTCTTATTTTTGTTTTGCCTATATGTCAGAACATGCACAGTTAAAGTTTATACATTCTCTTTTATCACATATATGTGTCACTTACTTTTCTTTTTACTAAATGCATGCATTAATCACACATAAACAATCAATCATGTAACGCCCCGATTTCTCGTGTACAAATGACCAAAATGCCCCTAAGGTCATTTTACCCGAGAAATGAGGATCACCCCTGGCCATCCTCAAGGGGATGTTTTGATGATGATGGGGGATTACCTGTGTTATGTGAGGTAATAGAGCAGAAGAATCTCATTTTTGAGTTTTGATGCACAAAATTATCAAAATGCCCCTGTGGCTTTTCAACCCCAATTTATATGCCGACTGAACCCGAACTTTACCAAAAGGTTTTAAATCATGTTTATAAGCTATGTTTAGCCACTGGTTAAGCCCGGGTGGCTCGGTAGTTTTTAAGGAAAATTACCATTTTGCCCCTAGCTTTGTGCATTTTGGGCTTAATGACACGATTAGCAAAACCTAAGCAATATTAGGCTCTAATTAAAGATTAGTAAATTCTAATTACTAATCAAGAGTCAAAATAATTTATTACGGTTGATTAGAACCTAAGATTGCTTAGATACGCCTTAATCTTGTTCTGAAGAATCAAGATGCCATGTCACGGAATCTTGAATAGTATTTCTCTCTCCAATTTCTTAAATTAAGGAATTGTGTTTATGAAAGGTTTTATATATAAATTGAGTTTTATTTCACTAATGAAGCAAGAACAACTCCTTAATCATGTCTTGATAGCCTTAATTACCCACTACTTTACCTAAATACTTACTTACAAAGTCCTAATCAAAAGCCTAATCAAAGATACACCTAAACATACCTTTAAAACACAATTAGAAGACACATTTTCCTCCTCCATGGGCTATCATGGCCGAAGCCATCATCCCCCCTAAATTCATCACATGTTCTAATTTCACTCAAAGACCATACTTTAAGCCACACTTTGAACCATACTTGGAGCCATACTTCACCATGCCTTGACCATACCCAAACCCATACCAATCAAGAGATATTTTTCTCTCTTTCCCTTCCTTTTGACCGTCGGCCTCTTCCCCCAAAAGGCCATCCATGAGTTTCATTTTCTCTATAAATAGGCATGCTTGAAAGCTCATTGAAACCTTTACACACATTTGCACACTTCAAGTTTTCTTCCCTAAGCTCAAAGAATTCCCTTTTTCATTCCTCCTTGGCCGAATTCCTCTCAAGGTTCCAAGAAGATTTTCCTCTCATTTCATCTCAAGAGACCAAGTTTTCTTTCCTTCCTTCAAACAAAACTTGGTAGGAGTTGTCTTTAAAATTATTTCCTTGTTTTGCTAAGTGTTGTTCTTGGTTTAAAATGATATTGGATGATCTCCTTCTTGTCTCCTCATTTCAGTTTTTCCTTTTCCTTTTCTCTCTTGATGTTTCGACCTTATGGCCTAAATGATGGTGGAATCATGGCTTGATGATGAGAATCTTGGGTGTTGGTTGCAAAACCATCACATGTTTGACTTCTAAAGCTTGAAGGTTTCACTTGTTTGCAAATCTTGAAGAAATGATGTTGTTATGTTGTAAAAATGAAAATCTTGAACTTAGGACTTAATGCCTTTATATTCATCTTTCATTGCTTTGTCAAGACTTAGTTCTTGGTTTAAAAATGATGTGTTGAAGATTTTCCCCTTGCTAGATCATTTTGGTTTCCTTTTTCTTCCCTTTACATCGGCCTCAAGGCCTTTAATGGCTTCCCATGATAGCTTGATGATGAGAGTATCTAGATGATGACTATGAGTTCATCACAACGAAATCTCTAGAGCTTGAGTTGCTTTCTTAAAAATATGATGACTATACTAAATAGTTTGCTTAAGCAAGTTTTACTAAATGGTATTGTTATGTTGTTAAAGTGGTAATATTGAGCCTAGAGCACTAAAATAAAGAAATAGACTTGCATTCATATTTACTTTCAAGTCCTTGCATTCATGTTTATATTTCCTTGTCTAGCATATTTATTTTCAAGTTATCACTTAACAACTAATCTCAAAGCCTACCTATCTCAACCTTAAATTTGAGATATGATTTAGAGTAAATACTCTAAGAGGCCTAGAGCACTAAAATAAAGAAATGGACTTGCATTCATATTTACTTTCAAGTCCTTGCATTCATGTTTATATTTCCTTGTCTAGCATGTTTATTTTCAAGTTATCACTTAACAACTAATCTTGAAGCCTACCTATCTCAATCTTAAAATTGAGATGTGATTTAGAATAAATACTCTAAAAGGCCTATAGCACTAAAATAAAGAAATGGACTTGCATTCATGTTTACTTTCAAGTCTTGCATTCATGTTTATATTCCCTTGCATAGCATGCTTATTCTTTCTTGTTATCAACCTAAAAAGACTAAGAATGAGACTTGCATTACATGTTTATAATTATTCCATCACTAAAAAGGAATGGATCTAGTGCTCAAGACTTGTCATTTTGATTCACATAATAAGAGGTTTCTTATAAAGCTTAGTTACTAGAAATGCCTTATTTTATGCTTATGGGGTTCTTTATGTTTTGGCCTTGTCTATAAAGCTTATAACACTTTTAAATTCTGATTTGGATGATATATATATGTTAGATGACTTGTGTAAAGTCCCACATCGGCTGGGGAGGTGATGAAGCATGCCTTATAAGGGTGTGGATACCTTCTCCTTGCGTGACGCATTTTCCCCTCGCCAGGGGGAAGAACAAAACCTTGAAGGGGGAGTCCAGTAGGCCCTGAACCCCAAAGAGGACAATATCACATAATGCCTGGGTGCCTGGCGTTACAAATGGTATCAGAGCCGGTCCGGGTCAGGCAAGGACACTGGGCCCCAAGGGGTGGATTGTAAAGTCCCACATCGGGGGAGGTGAACGAAGCATGCATTATAAGGGTGTGGATACCTCCTCCTTGCGTGACGTGTTTTCCCCTCGCCAGGGGGAAGAACAAAACCTTGAAGGGGGGAGTCGAAGTAGGCCCTGAACCCCAAAGAGGACAATATCACGTAATGCCGGGTGTTGGGCTGTTACAAATGGTATTAGAGCCTACACCTCTCCTAGTACGGTGTGGTTTAGGGACGAACCAAGCGGAAGCTGGTGGGCATGTAACGCCCGGGACGAGGTAGGGAGTGATCGCCGTGAAAGGCACGGACAAGGAGCGGCTCCGCCTCCAAGGGGAGGGTACATGAATGAACCGATTACACACCCGAATGAGAGGATCTCCTGTATAGGTATGGGACTATATAGTTAAGGAGGACTTATATGAATTGATTGGTACTACCTATGCCACAAAGATGCATCTTTCTTTCAGTAGCCCATCACGAAAGAACTCCCAGTTAAGCATGCTTGACTTGGGGTAATTTTGGGATGGGTGGCCTCCTGGAAGTTTTCCCAGGAAGCGTGTGAGTAAGGACAAAACACGCTGAAAGACCCGTGTTGATTTGTGGGGACAGCGTCAATCCATAAAGCAACATGGGATGTTACAACTTGTTATTGGATGTGATAATTATTCTTGATGTTTTGGGCTAACTTAGTAGCTAAAAGGAATTGAAAATGAGAATTCTAGAACTCTTGAGAACAAGAAATATGTATTCTATCCAGCACCTTTAAAATTTATGAGAATCATGTTTTACCATGTTTAATTAGGTAAGAATGACTCATAAATAGTTTAGTAATTAAGTTTAGCATCATAGGAAAAGTCGGTAATAAGAAAGGATGAAAAATGCAACTTCTAGTACAGTAAATCCTTAAAATTATTTTACTGCCTATGCTATCCACCATTGTTGAATAATGTTCTCTAGCCATATAATTAGTGATAATGACGATAATAGATCCCTTAGATGCATAAGAAGATAAGTTGATAATTAGAGTTACCCGATTTTAGAGTATTGGTTAATTAAGGGAACATTTATGTGATGATTTGAGCATATGGTTCTTTGATGCTTTGGGATGATAAATTCATGTGATGTTCAATGTTAAATGAGTACTTGACCTTAAATTAGTAATTCCATGACTTGCATGTTATAGTTCATTTGGAAACATTGAAGATGCTCATGCATGAGATATGGAAAAATGTTATATTGATTATGAATTATGAATTGCATCATGATATAACATGCTAAAACTTAAGGTGACTAAGAAACATGAGAAGATGATCCTTTGGACCCATCAAACTATAGGTGGTGAATTTGATTCTTGCCCCTAGCCCGTGCTTTTAAGTCGGGACTTTAACTTATCAAAAGGGATAAGTATATGCCAGTGATGACTAGTGAGGTATGAGCTCATAACCTAGAAGTACTCTCAAAAGGGTAGAGTATAGGGTGGCCCCAAGAAATAATGATGAACTAACTTAAGTCACCTAAAGAACCAAGATGTGCCATTCATGAATCATGTTTTATGCATAATGTGTTGTTATGATGATTGAGATGCATGGTAGAGAGCTAAGTTTTGCATGGCATCTTAAATATGATGCATTACCAGACACATGATAAAATGAATGGGCCTCGGTAATTAATGTTTTAAAACTTAAATAAATGAATCATTGTATGCTCACCATTTCATAATAATCCCAGGTTCTGAGGACGTTGATGATGTCACTTAGTTAGGAGGATGCCCTACGAGATTCTTTAGTAAGATTCTCACTCCCGTTTTCTTTCCATCATGTCTTCAGGTTCCGATGGTGACATTCGTAGTGTTAATTGACACCCATACCTGGAGGTGCATTTTAACGGAACACCGATCATATCATTTTGAGGGATGTTGCGCCCTTAGAGTATTTATGTTTGTGGGACGTCCATTCACACATCCTGTTTTAGCTACTGATTCTCTCCAACATCCCCTATGGCGACAACATGGTCTTCAGCTGGCACACACGCATAATGATCGGATTCTACATATGTACCCTCCACATTGCTATCGTGACTTCCCGGACTATGTCCCTCATTTGAGGCATTCCGAGACGGACCGTCAGGACTCATCTACCTACGTCTACTCCAGAGCTCTACCTCTACTCCTCCAAGGATAAGGGAGGTAGTGAGGACACGGTTGTTTAGCCGAGGTTGGCACGGAGGCCATCCATCCATCTCAGGATGGAGCATCCGAGTACCACCGCCTGAGGAGTTCGCTCATGGATTGGTTACGTTCCACCTTTTCAGGGCCAGCGCAATAGAGTTCTTGGAGGCCTTTTAGTGCATACACACCATTAGCTTAGGATAGCCTTCTTTTGTGTTGAGGTTATCTACCATAGATGCACTAGGTGGGTATGTTTTCCATTGTATTTCCTTTTCTATGTATTTGCTTTTATGATGATGTACGAACTTAACTCACCTTTCATGGGTGGGTACTTTATTATATATTTCAGTATGGTGTGCTTATGGATGATCTTGATGGAGCCTATATGATGGTTTTGTTTTTTTATTTTTGTTTTAAACGTTCCGCTTTATGTTGATGATTGTTTTTATATGTGCGACTCACGTTTTGCTTATGATTCCAAACAAAAATGGCTCATATTTTCCTTAAGTATATTTCAAGTATGATTCAAGAACTAAAGCAAAGAGTAAGATCTAATAATTAACTGAAATACGTCCTAGGCATGTTGAGTTAGTTATTAGGGTGTTACAAATCACAAGTGATTCCCATTCATGTCTCATAATCTGATCTTTAAAGTATATAGCATGCATTCATACTCATCCTACTTGAATCAAAAGTCATTATATTATCAATTCAAGACATTGGTTCATTTCCAATATATTGCTAGATTTTTCACTTGTGTAGCAAAATTTAGTTTGCATATCAAACAACTAATTCCAAGGCTACAAAAATTATCCATGACACTTCAATGTGTCCACAAGGTCCTATAAAAATTTTAGAGGAAAATAGTTCTCCAAGCTATGTTACCAAAATTGAAAGAAAAATTCAATCATTTGATTAGTAACAAAATTAGCAAAATTATTTGCTTTAGATCTAGGCTTAGCCAGGATCTTATAGGCTCGGTTTTTATTTTTTTAGCATAGATTGAAAAAAACTCAAGAAAATTCATGGAACTAGATTAGGATATTATATTCATCACATAAAATTTTTAGCTTATAAAAATACCTACAAATACCCAAGAAAAATAGTGAACTAACTCCTTCCTGATAAATCTGAAAATCCAGCAATCTAGTTCAAAACTTTTTTTGACAAAAATAATTTTTCGATAACACCAAACTACTTCACCAATGTAAATACATCTACATCTATGTGTAACTATACATTAGAACCAAAATATCAAATTCAAACAAGTAAAATCTAAAAACAAAAATAGAAGTGAACAAGAAGGTACAAAGAACCCTACTTTTGGGGCTTTAGGGCTCTAAAGGTGTTCCAAGAATTATTTTTCTCACTTCAAGGCCTTCCACCTAACCCCAAACCCTTCTTTAGATAGTAGGGTATGATATCTCAAAGTGAGAAAAGTTGAGAAATCAAATTCCAATAAGTTAGTTTGGAAGATTATGATGAGTAGTTAAAGTTTTATGAAAAGATCTTGAGGTTTTAAGTTTGGGCTAGCGTTTTGGTGGTTTGAAGCTTATTAATGGTTGTTTGAGAAGAAAGAAATGCAGGTTGTATAGTCCCTTGCTTTGGTCGAAATGTTAGGGGTAGGAGTGATAAGGTTGGGTAGTTTGCATTTTCTTGGTTAGATTTGACAATTAAGTAGTCAAAATGGATATTTCTTCCTTTTCAAAAAGAAATAATGAGATGGATGGTTAGGATTGAATCTTGTTAGTCAAGATTAGATCTTATCCATCCACTTGGTTTTTAAAGGATAAGCATTATCCTATGTTAAATATTAAACTATCTTTCAGTGTTAGAAATAGCACAACGAAATTTTATCGAACGAGTGAAACACATACTCGAGCAATTTGAATATTACCTGAAGTTAATCTCAGGTCTAATACTCTATCTTAATCCTTATCTTATCTTTCCCTAGTCCTGGCAGTCACTTAGTCCCGATTCTAGGGTTACTAATGTGCCTATAAGCCCGTAAAGTTACTATTCACACTCGAGCCCAAATTTTTTTTCTACTTCTCGTTACGTCGTCCTCATCATCACTATATTTGTCAGAATATTGAAACTCTTATTAATAAAGCTTCAATTAATTTCTGATTAACCTAGAGTGTTACATTTCCTAACCTATTTTATAGATTTCTTTCTCATAAAACATTTATCAAATGGGTGTCCCTTCTTGTGATAGAAAGTACAAGACATTCTATTCTTTACTTTCTTTGATGAGATATGTAACATTCCATGCCGCTTTATAGATGACGACTATCCCCACAAACTAACACGGGTCTTTTCAACGTGCTTTGTCCTCACTCACATGCTTCTTGAGAAACCTCTAGGAGGTCACCTATCCTAAAATTGCTCCAAGTCAAGCACACTTAACCGTGGAGTTCTTTTGATGGGCTCCGAAGAAGATGCATCTTTGTTGGCATAGGTAGTACTAATCAATTCATATAAGTCATCCTCAATCTGTATAGTCCCATACCTATAGCCTCAGGATCCTCTCATTCGGGTGTGTAATCGGTTCATTCATATATCCCTCCACTTAGAGGCCTTGCCAGGACTCCTCCTTCCGTGCCTTCTGCACGGCCACCACTCCCTCGTCATCGGACGTTTACTGAACGGGTAAAACACGTACAAGTTACTTGGTGGCCAAGTAACCTTTACCAACCACTTTATTCCAAGTGGATGGCAAGGATTGAAACTTGAAAAGTAAGTTTCAATCATGGCCTTTCATTTATTATATTTTACTCAAGAGCTAATATCTCATCTGTTGGTGGAATTTCGGTGTAGAGTTTTAATACCAAAAAAGCTACTTGCTCCCCAAGTCAAAGAGATCCACTTATCATGAGCCAAGTGGATGGCCAAGATTCATTCTTTGACTACCAAACCAAATCCTAGCAATCCATGTCATTATTTCTTTTCAAAGAAAAAAAATACACCTTTTGACTACATAATTAGTGTATTCAACTTAGAATAAATACAATTCACCAAACCTTATCACTCCATCAAGATATTTTCAGCTAACACAAAGAGAAAACAACCACCATTGTTGTCTTCTCCAAGAGCTCAAGTTTGTAACTTCAAATCATCAAAACCCTTGTCCAAAGTTGATATAACCACAAACTCCCTTCACAAAACTTGTTCTATACCTCAATACCTACAAATCTAACCGATTAAAATCTCAAATCTCTATCAATCCTCACCTTGATATCTTACTTCCTCACTGATTTATGAAGGATTTGAGGTTGATTTGGGAGCTTTGAAGTGGAAGAGATCAATCTTGGAGCAACTTGGAGCCAAGGATCCATTAGACACCAAAAGTAGGGTTTTTTTTGGCCTTTTCTTTCCAAATTTATTATGAATATTTCTTATTGGTATTATTCCAAAAATTTTTATTTTATCGGTTGATAATATATGGATAGTGATGTATTAATTTTGGTGGGGTGTTTGGATGATGTTAAAAGTCATTTTTGTCAAAAGGGGTTTTGGTCATGCTGCTGGATTTTTGATTTTCCTCCTGCAGTGAACGTTCATGAATTTTCTGGTATAATTGTAGGTATTTTCATGAGCTAGAAAAAATATATGTTGAAGTTAACATCCTAGGCTAGTTCCATGAATTTTCTTGAGCTTTGTTTTGGACTCCTACTGCCTGAAAAGAATCATGAATTGAGACTATATAGGTGTTGGCTGAATTTCTGGTCTTGAAGTTGCGAATTTATCTAATTTTTCTACCATAGCAAATGATTGCCCTAGAAATTTTTACTGAGTGTTGATAAAATCTTGAAGTGTAACTATGATTTTTCTTTTGAATTGATTCAATAATTTGCTAGGGTTAAAAATTATGAATTTCAAGTTTTGAGTTAAGATTGAGTGGTTTCTAACCACCAAATTTGTCTAATTTTGTTAACATAGTTAGAGAACTCTTTTTGCTCTAAAATTTTTATGGACCTTGTAGACACATTGAAGTGTCTTAAAGAATTTTGATAGCCTTGGATTAATTGTTTGATGTGTAAATAAATTGTGATACGAATATGTGAAATCTCCATTGTACTGAAAATGAATTGATGTTTTTACTTTACCATACATAGTTGGAGATATATATATGTAAATGTAATAGAGAATGTATTGTATTAAATCTCTTAGAAGAGCTTCCTTTTGTACTTGACTATGCATTCAATAAATGTTATGTTTCTTTGTTATACATTTTAATAGAATTATGCTTAGTTATTACATTAATCAAACTTGCTATAGATATTTAAGAAAGGTCTATTAATTTATAAGTAACAACTCCTTAGTACGATGGCATGACTTAAGAATGATGTTGTACATGGGAGGATGTTACAAGATACCTTTTCCTTTCTCATCCATCTCACTCTCATATCCTAACCAAGTCTTTTGAAAATATGGCCTTTGGCTTCCAAGCATGAGCTTAAGATTCTTAGAGCCATTAACCATCTTTTCTAGATCAGATTTGAGAAGTTTTGGGTCCTCTCAACTTCAGCTTCTAAGGAATTGAGTTTAATATTTAAAAATTTGTTTTCTCCTTTTGTCTCATCCTTCTCAAGCCTTAGATTCTCAGCATTTGATTTGGCCTTTTCAAGTTCTAGAATCACTTTCTGATGGTTTTTTTTTTTTTTTTGAGATTGAGATAGTGAGAGGAAAGGGTTTGAGAGTTCTCAAGCAATTCATCATATAAAGCAAGTAATTCATCATAAGAGAGATCAATTTTAGAAGATGTCTTTACCTTAGGTTCTCCTTCTAAAGAGTAGCCAGGCATGAAGCATAAGTTTGCTACGTCTTTACACTCATCCTGGCTTTCTAAATCTTCTTTCTCTTCTTTTGAATCATTCTAGGTGGCTACCATTCCTTTCTTCTTTGAGGTGGACTCTTTTTGTAGACCTTTGAGCTTGGGACAATCAGTCTTGAAGTGTCCCTTTTCTCCAAGTTGTAATAGGTTACACTATCCAGCTTCTTTTCCTTTGTCCTTTTTGAAGTTGATGTCTCTTCTTTTCTTTGTTATTCTTTTCCAAGCTTTAGACATCTTCCTCATGAGCATGAAGATCTCATCTCATCTTCTAATTCTTAATCTTCATCTAAGGTTTCAACAACTTTTATTGCTTTACCTTTGGCTCTGCTTCTTGTGTAAGGACTTTAGAGCCATGGATTTGCTCTTCTTGATGGTTTCACCATGAACTTCAGAGAGCACAACCCCATGGGTTTTTGGAGACCCAATGAGAGCATCCAGGCTAAGGATCTGAAGGTCCTTAGCTTCAGGAATGGCAGTGACCTTGGGAAGCCACTTTACAGGAAGACTTCTCAAGATCTTCTGGACCATCTCAGAGTTTGAGTATCTCTTACCCTAAACATTTGAGTTAGTTCACTATGTGCATGAACCTTGTGGTCATGTCATCAAAACTCTCTTGTTCAGTCATTTTAAACATTTTGTATTGATAGATCAACATACTGATCTTTGTCCCTTGACTTGATCAGTACCTTCATGCAACATATAAAGTTCTTCCAGATTTCTTAACTGTGTCACAAACAATGATTTTATCATATTCAGCTTTGCTTAGTACACATGTAAGTAGGTATTTGGCCTTTGAGTTCAACTGAACTCTCGCCTTATGTTGTTCTATCCATATACTTCTAGGACCTTCTTTGGAGGAGGAAGGTGCATCTTCAATTTTGGGAACCTTTTCTATTGGAACATAATCTCCTTCTCGAATGATTTCCACAAGTCAAGACTTGTGTATTTTATGAACAGCTTATTTTCTCCATACGCATAATCTCCACCATTAAAGACTTGTGGTCTATTTATGGAGTATCCTTCTGCAATATGGATATTTTGTGCCATTTCTCCCTAGAATCTTTAACCTTTGTAGTTGTTAGATTGCTCAATCCCTTAGAGGCCTAAGCTCTGATACCAAATATAGGTTGAAAAGTGCATGAGAAGGGAAGGTTGAATCGTGCTTTAACTTTTCTTTCCCTTTTGATTTCTGAAAAGCTATGAAATTGAAGTGCATGAACTAAAATAGATGAATAAACACAAGATTATGTGTCTTTTTCAGAAGAGTAAATACAATAAGCACATAAAAAAATATAAAGGAGATTCAAGGCGAAGAAGATACTCACAAGAGTTTTATACCTGTTTGGCCAACTTACCTGTATCTAGTTCTCAACAACTTGTTGAGTTCCACTAATCAACCTTTCCTCAACCCTGAGAAAGTAGATAGTCTTAAATGAAGTCTAGAAGAGTAGCTTAGCATGTTAGAGTTACTTTTGGTAGTTGTAGAAGCCATTGTCTAATAGAGGCTTCTGAGTCCACTTTCAAGCAACTACTTTTTGCTTTTAGAATGAGGTTTCTAAGCTTTTCTTCTAAAACCTAGGGTAGTTGACTAAGTTCAAAGAGAAGTCACTATCGGTCCTTGATTGAGTTTGACATTAAATTTGAAATTCAAACTTTTCTTCCTATTTCTGTAAAATGCACAGGACAGTAAACGTGTTTTGAACCACTGTTTCAGTTTCTAGACTTTCCTTTTGATCTTCTATTCTTTAATCAGAGCTTGTTGTCATTGATATATGACGATCATGATGATTGAAGGTGGTAAACACACTTTGCTTTAGAGTTGGATTGAAATCTTCACTTGAATGACACTTTCTAAAGTCACGCGAATGCTCTTTGAAAATCTGAATCTTTGTTTCTTATTCTTGATAATTTTCTTTCATGTTCTTACCATACTAACGTCCATTTCAAGGATTATTTTTCATGTCATTTAAGTTCCAAATCTCTTTGAATAAGATTCAACATGTTTACACATGGTTTCATGAAAATAAAACTTGTTCATGAAGTTGTATATTAATGAGAATGATCCTATTTTGTATACTCAAGAAACTCAAGCAAACGATTAGTCCTTCTTCAAAATATTTTCATGAAATTGGTTTTTTATCATTCAAATAATTAAGGATTGATGTTTTCTAAAGGGTTCTGGAGCAAACAAATGCTTGGTTAGTAGGAAATTAAAATTAATTCTTGATTAAGAATTAGGCTTGCAAGTGATGTTTGAGTTAGCATGCATGTTTTAGGTTTTTGAGATCTCGATAATTCAAGTGTGCATGTTAGCTAATACTTAGTTAATTGCGTGATTGTGTGATTTGCTAAGTTAGTTTGGTAAGCTAGTTGTTTGATTAAACAACTAACATGAAAAGTCACCCATAATGTGGTTGATAAATTGTGTGTGTCAATAATAGATAAATCCCTGGCCTTTGGAATCCTTGTGCTAATGCCTTTATTATTTAGATTTTTATTCATTTAATTTGTATTGAATGCTATTTCAAACCCCCATTTTGCATAGTCTATTAATCACCAATATAATTGGGAGACGACTCGAGTTGTACATTGTTTACCACGTTCTAAGTGCAATTTCATTTTAAATAAATTTGTTAATTTGTTAGAGCTAGAGCTACGACACTTAAGTCTCTACGCTATGTTCTTATGAATTGTTTAGAAATTATATGCCTTGAAGTGATTATGCAAGATTATGTATTGAAGACTATGCATGCTCAATTCTTGAATTATTCAAGTGATGATCACTGTCTATATTGTACATATATCCTGTTGACATAGCATATGCATTAGCTGAGTTCTTAATTTCCAACATATTGGGTAGGAGCATGTTTACTTTTCAAAGAGATGTTGATGATAATATGCTTGTGGATATATGTGAAATGACATGCATGCTTATGTGATCAATAATATGATGAATTATGACATGTTGTGATTATGAATGATTAATTGAGATGCATAATTGATATGTTATGTGATGGGAGCAAATTGGGGAACTCTGTTCCTAGTCATTATGCTGCGATTTGCCAAATTGTGGACTTCAAAAAATTATGAAGTTGTGAGCATGAAATGTTGAATGATAAGTTATGATGATGTCCATGATTATATGCTCATGTTTACATCTCTAAATGACATGCTAAGATTAAAGGTGACATAAGACACATGGAAATTAAATGGTCCTTTAGACTCAGGAATTAATGGTTATGGGAGGTGATCCAAGGACATGATCCTTAGACTCCAGGAATTAATGGTTATGAAAGGTGATCCTAAGCCCCTTATCCCATACTCTAGGAGTTAGGAAATAGCTTATTGAGAGGAAAAGTGTAGACTCCTGATGAGTAGTTAGGTATGAGCTCATAACCTAAAACTCTCATGAGGAGAGAGTATTAGAGTGGCCCTTTAGAAAAGAATAAGAAGGTTAAGTCACCTAAGAGAGTAAAGAGGAAAGGTTATGCTATGATGTTTTTATGTTTCTAATGCTATGATAATTTACTATGATTTGGGTGATATGTTGCATAAGGCATTGACATGCATACATAATGTGATATGATGCATTCATGACATTAAGAACTATACTAAAAGACATGGATGTTGGCTAATGGCTTTCTTTTTAAACCATAATAAATAGACATAGTATGTCTAGTATTTTTATAATAAAACCCAGGTTCCTGAGAACAAAGATGATGACATATGTTTAGAGGTGAAAGCCCTATTAAGATTCTTGTACAAGTTTCTCATTCCTTCTTTCTTTTCCATCTCATCTTCAAAGGCTCATGATGACATTTGTTGATGCCCAAACATAGGAGATGTACTATGACCCAACCAGTCAATACCATTATATGGGTCGTTGTCCAGTTTGTTTCTACTCTGGACTGTCCTTTTGCACACCTTATCAAGAGTTTTTAGTTTTCTACGGCCACCCCCTTCACTGATGACTTCGCCTTTGAGCATGCGCATCCACGTAGGAAGGAGTTTCCCCACATTCGCCCTGCTACATCTACCCTGAGGACTTTCCAGTGTATGTACCCTGGTCATTGTCTTGCCCCATATGCGTATTCAGACCCATCCAAGGATTCACCCACTCAGGATTCCTCTGGCGATTCTATACTATTGTCCCCATGGAGGTTGGGAGTAGTAGCGATGGGAAGGCTGTGGAGACTCAGCCTTGAGAGGAGTTCAGGACGTCCTTAGGGGAGTTACTCATCCTTGTCAAGGTGCCCACGTCCTTCCTGCGGCCGCCTTGCTACACCTAATGACCTTGCTCGTGTGATCGGTTACCTCCCTCCTTCCCAAGAGTGACGTCCTTAGGAGCTAGTGGCAAATCTCATGGAGCACATGTGCATATCTTGTGGAGAGGATAACCCTTCTTTTGTTAGTATGTTAAAGGTTATCTACTCTATGGTGCCTTCTAGTAGGAGTAGTGGGAGGGGAGGTTTTTAGTATACTATTTATAGTTTCTATCTCTACACTGTTTATGTATTTGTCAAATGACAGTACTTATCCCAACCTCCGTTGGTGGGCATGATACTATTTTAGTAGTTTGTTTTGATGCGTGATGTGGAACGACTAGTACTTATGATCATATATATATCATGATATTATGTTATGGATTTCATTTATGCCTGTGAAGTGTTTATTGTTCCTATTGCATAAGGCAAATAACGGGTATTATTAGTACACATGGCTCATGTGTTGTTTTAAAAGTTAAAAAAAAAAAAAATTTACCCGTATTTTTACTAAAATATTTCCAAGAGTAAAAGTTAAGAACTGAAACAAAACAACAATCTCTAATAATTAACTTAGATACATCATACGCATGTTAGGTTAAATATTAGGGTGTTACAGAATGCCAAGGTAGTATTAAAAAGAACTCTTCGTGTTATAGTAACAGCAACATGTGAGCAAGCCAATGTATGAATATTTTATCAAAGACGAAAAATACAGCAACTTCAATCCATGTATTCCAAATTAGAGGAGCTTAACATGAGATACTTCTCTAATATACTAATTTTTGGTTGTAGCATTTAGTGTTATGTATTAGCTCCAGAACCTTTGAGAATGTTTCAGAGCTTATGTTTGAGTAACAACAAAGAAAAAAGTAAATTTTGATAAAATATTTTTAAAAAAGGCCTAATAATTGACATGAGTTTCTCAAGTATTAAATAAAAACTTTTTCAAGTCATATGTAACTAATTTCATGAGATATCAATCATACTATTATGATTTAACCTGATATAAAACTCATTCAAAGAGTTTACAATTTTTTAATGGTTTATAGGTGATTTAATCTTTTGCTTTATTTTTAATTATAGTTCTTTTAAGTGAATTTGGCCAAATGGATGGCTAGGATTATAACTTGCTTGCTAATTTTTAATCCATGCCTTCCATTTGTCAATAGGTGATTTGGAAAGATTACTTGGGCAATAATTAACTATTATGGTGTTAAAAATGTACATCAAAACTTTATCAAACCGCAAAATATCTTCATCAAAAACTTAAAATATCACTATCCTAGCCCTGGGCCTAATACTCTACCATGGCCTCTAGGCCCAAGCTCTCCCATCTCCTGTTATCCTTCGTCCCAATTTTAAAGTTATTACTCATCAATGGGCCTGGAAAATCACTATTTATCCCTTGCCCTAGGTATTTTTTTAATTACAAAGTCTTCATTTGATCATTTCTATTATTGCTAAATTTTAAGAATTGTCAAATTTTAATTATTAAATTTTTAATTTAATTTAATGTAAAAATCAGGTTATCACACCATCGCGCCACTAATAGGACCACTACTACATCTGTTTCTTCTAAAATGAGTCTTCCTACACACTTTTTTTTATGCAGCTTAATGGCTATTTTCATCTTTACAAATTTAGGGAAATTCTTGAGCCTAAACACTTGGATTTGGATTTCTTTGAGTCAGAAAATTTTGAGTGCTATACTACCTTCCAATATTTGGGACTTGTGAACTTTATGACTATACAAGAGCAAACTTAACCTAATTTTGGGTGTGTTTGGATGTGATTTTCTTGGATGAAAATCACTTTTTTTCCACATAAAAATAATTAGAATCTAAAAAAAATATATTAAAATTTTCAGCTTTATTTATATAAACTAAAAAGAGTAGTTTATGAAAAAAAAAATCAGTCTTCAATTTTTTTTCAATTATATATGAAGCTTAAATTACATAATCACTTCGTTAAGAATTTAAATAAACGCACCCTTAGTTAAGATGTTCTACTCTAATTTGGACACTCATGAAAGTTCATCTACTATGAAGTTACGAAAATTCCTATTGTTGTTGATGTTGGCTTATTTTATCAGTTCCTGGGTCAATTTCTCAAAGCAAACCATGTAAGGAGGTGGTAGTTGAGAATTGGAAACTTGATTATCATTATATAGTTTGGTGGATTAGATAGGTCAACTTAGTTTGCTAAGCTTATTTTGTCTCTACTTTAAATGACTCTTTGTTTCAACCACAACTTCATCAACAACTATGGTTGGCTGTGTGACAATAAATTGGTTAGCTCCGGGAAAAGTTCTTGAATACCTAACTAACAATCTTGGGTGGAAAACATGAACTTTTGTAGTGGTAGCTTTATTAACTTGATCATTAACAAGGTCTGATTCTTAGCTGTCCTTACTTGATGCAATGAAATATGCTTATAGATTCTACCAAAATTTGATAAAATTTGCAAATAATAAATGGATTATTACTTACAAATATCTTTATTCATTAGTAAATACAATTTCCAAATAACTTAATCATAAATAAACTAATTATTATAAGATTATAAACTTTCATAAATGTTGATAATTAGTTTTTTTTTTGGTTAGACTATATCCATAGTGCTCTTCTTCTGAACAACATCACACATGAGTTTTAGTGATTCTTCAAAATCATCACAAAGAAGATAAGGATTTGGAATGACACTTGGGTTCATTGATAAAGAAATGGTCATCTTATTAGCATAACTTTGGAAATGCATGGTCAAGCCTGCAAAAGAAATCAAAAGTGAGTGGATCAATTTAATGACCGTTTTCAATTAAAGGTAACTCTCATATTTCATTTTTTCAAATCATAGACTAGCACTTAACATCATGGTGGTAACAATAATTATTAGTAATTCAATTCAACACTCACTTGTGGGTGTCCATATACACTTGGAGCAATGTATGCCACGGGATGACCATAGAAGCTAACTTCTTCCATGGGTCCAAGCATGTTAGAGAATGCCAAGGTAGTATTAAAGAAACTCTTCGTGTTATGGCAGCAACCTTAAGCAAGAAAATGTATGAATATTTTATAAATACAACAACTTAATCCATGTATTCCTAATTAGAGTAGCTTCACATGACAGATACTTCTCTAATATACTACTTTTTGGTTGTGACATTTAGTGTTATCTATTAGCTCCAGAACTCTTGAGAAAACATTTAGAGCTTAAGTCTCAAGTGACAACAAAGCAAATTTTGAAAAAGTATTTTCAAGAAAGAACTAATGGTTTACATGGGTTTCTCAAGTGTTAAACAAGAACTTTCTCAAGTCATATGTAACTAATTTCATGAAATATCAGTCATTCATGATTTAACATAATATAAAACTTATTCAAAAAGTTTAAAATTTTTTAAAGAATGAAAAATAGCTTAGAAAGTATGTTAAAGTGACAGCCATATTATCGAAAAGTAGACTAAAGCTTTAGAAAGTGGGTTGGAACATAGAAAGTGACATGATAACATCAAAATGTGGTTATTTGTGATCAAATCAAGTACACCACTCCTAAAATCAATCGTGCTCACTAAGTGAATAATCCAACACTCTCTGAATACTCACATGTACATCAAAAAGAAACTCAATATGAGCTAGAAAAGCTCTGAAAGTGAAGAAATAATCAAAAACTGAAGATATGGTGTCAAAGAGAAGATAAAACCTCAAAAAGCCATTGATCGTGATATATTAGGTTTTTACCTGAAAGAAATACATTCTTAGTAAAGATTTCATGAGCTGAGAAGTTCAAAAGGCTTATCTGACATTGGAACCTATTTCTGAAGCGTTTGAAACTGAAGAAGAACTTTTGCACATTAAATATTCAAGTTGTATTTTACTTTCTAAAGTCTGCTTTTCATCAAAATCCAATTTTTGAAGTTCAAAATCTTCTTTCTAGGAATTATTAGCTAACACCCTCCTATGAGAATTTAGAAAGAAGTCTCTTAAGTGTTTCCTTACCCTTGATGCAATTCTTAGGAAACTTGAGTGAGTTTTGAGTGATATACCAAAACCTTCAAACCTTTTGTCCTAGATTTATTAGTGATAATTTGTGATAGCTTGGAGAAGCTAGTCAAAGACTACTTGTGAGTGAGAATCGATTATCCTCCTATTTACTAAAGATATCTTGAGAAGGATAGAGAAAAACTATCTTTGTAACCTCTTGTACAAGAAAGATGTTCTAGTGGAACTCTCAACCAGGTTTTGTTAGGGATTGGATGTAAGTATGCCTGGCCAAACCAGCATAAATTTCTTGTGTGAATCTCTTCATACTCTATCTTTTATAATCTACTTTATGTGTTGTTACTTTATTTGTCTGGTTTTAAAATTATTGTTTATCACTTTTTGAACTTACTTATATTTTGGACACTTCAGAAAGTCATTTTCTGAAGCTAACTAAGTTGAAGTTCCATTACCTTCAAGTCTTGTACTTGATAGAATTTGTTTTAAAGTTTCAAAATTCAAAAGTTTTGAGTTCACAATTCAACCACCCTTCTTTTGTATTCTTTACGTTACCTACATTATCTTTTAATCCTCGTTCATTAGGAAATCCCCATAAATATGTGTAAGATATGAGCATTTTAGTTCATCACGACATTTAGTCTTTTTTTTTTAAGTTACAAAAATTGTGTTACAAAGCAATAGATATGGTCATGTCAACAAGTACCTTCACTCCAAATAAATTGTACCAATTTCGCACAAGCGTAAGAGCAACAGCTTCCAATGAGTGTTTCTTTGATCAATTGTCACCTTTGCTTGACGTACATATTCTAATGGATCTTCTTGTAAGGCAATGGAAAAAGGGAGCATGATGTATCCAATCAAATTGCCCCATTTGACTTTGGATTTTTCAGCCATTAGATCTGCCAGATCCTATTTAACATGGTGTTTGAGATAATTAAGTACACATAGCGATTCATTATTTAGAACTTACTTTTACACCAGAAAGCAAAATAATCGTGCTAATAACAAAGGTAGAATACTATGCAAGTACTTAAAAAATAAATCATGTAAGTTGATGAAATTTGGATTAGTATATCAAAACACAACCACCAAATCTAATAGGGAAAATACGTAGTTAAGTTAAGGAGAATTCCAAAGATATATGTAGCTAGTTATGATTCTCCCATAACATAAGAAATTAAATTACATTATAACAAATATATTTTATATAAAAAACATGTTATCAAGAAAAATAAGTATCTTATGTAAAAGAAAATGTTAATTTGGAATCCAAATCAACCTGGATTCCTACTGGCCGAATGTTAACAAGAATTGCCTTAGACGAATATTCTTAGGACGCTACTTGATTTCTCGCTTCGCACACTGCCATTTGCATGCACACCTATTTGGATGATAGCATAGGTAACAGTTATTGAAAATCACTTGGCCCCTATTCATTTTCTATTTTCTTATAAATCATGTATAGCATTATGGTAGTTCTACCAAATTATAATAGAGTGTTATGATTCAATTACTTATCTAAAGATCAATATACATGACACATCATCCTGATAAATAAATCCAGGTTAAAAGTCTAACTTTCAAAATCATATCATTATAATATACAAGCTTAAAAAATGGAGACAGTTAAAAATTAATGAAGAAAGGAATATGAAGAGAGGAATATTGTTACAAGAATAGAAAACAAAAATGAGACTTACCAATTCGTGACTCAAGTAGCGAGTGAGACCAGCTTATGTTATCCCCAACAAAACATCATTGATGGTCTAATCATCAACATTGACAAAAAAAAAATTAATAAAAATAGTCCTTACTTGCTTTTTTTTTTGGGGGGGAGATTTTTGTTTATAGTAACTAAATGGGGTTATTACTTGTAAATACACTACTAAAAGTAGAGGAATAATAAAATTCATTTTTTTTGCATTTGTGTTTTGTGATGAAGTTTAAATGCTATCATTATTATTTGGCTTAAATAAGTTTTAGGCCCATGTAAAATAAGTGAATTTTGATTTGCTTCCTTAAAAATAGATTTTTTTTTTGTTTTCATCCAATTTGGACCAAAACCAATTATTCTTGTTTTTTATAAGGACCAAAATCAAAATTCAATTATTTTCTATGAGCAAAAATATATTTAACCCTTAGGGTATATTTGGTTAAGGAGTAAAAGTGGAGGTAAAATTTTCACAAATAAAATCCATGTATAATTTTATACATAAAACTCATCTATGAAATTTTACATCTTATTTTTACCTCATAACCAAGCATAACCTTATTGCTTTTAATAATTGGATATTATCAATAATTTATTAAGAAAAGGTTGTATGAAGGCCTTTAATTTTTTTTTTGGTAGTTTCGAAGCCCTCATATACACTTTAGGTAGGAAAAAGCATGGGTATGCAAAGATAAAACCCTTAACTCAATGTCAACAACGCCTAGAACTAGGATTAAGGGAGGTGTAAGTTGAGTTATAGCTCATTGACAACATAAAATCACTTTATACTATAATATTAGGTCTTTGTGTATTATCATTTTATCTATATTTTGTTAAAGTTAAATGAAAAAGACATATAATGAATTGAAAGGATAAATGCTTTTAAGATTTAATTTTTATGTATTTTGAGTACAAAAACATTTTACATGTACATTATTAACTTACTAGAAGGAGTATTTGACTTTTTAACTCATTATCTCAAAAATCTGACATATAATAACATATGATCAGTTAAAAACCTAAAAATTGTAATACTTAGATAGTATATAGACATAATCATATATTTCTATTCATGATTTTATCAAAAACAAATTTATGTATAAGGTAAAGAAAATTAAATTTATGTTTGAGTATAGATTTGTTAGTGAAATATCTTTTTATAATATCAATGAGATGTGAAAAATGATGTGTACAATATTATCATATAACATACTTACAACATAGCCAAAAGACAAATAAGGTAGTGGACCCATTTCAATTTTTATTTCCCTAAGCCCACCACCTTATTTGTATTTTTATTTATGTTATAAGTATATTGTAGAAAAATATTGTACATATATCGTTTTTGTGAAATATAATATATAGGGGAAATTACCGTTTTGACTTCATTCTTCACAAGCTTGATGTCATCCATACTAACCATTCGATGCACAAACCTCTTGGTATTGAGTTCGACTCCTGGTGCACTTTTCAGAGGAGTCCACGTGTCTTTGATGAACAGTATTGTCAAAATAAATAGCACCATGTCCACTACAGTGTTCCAAATTAAGCCCAGGCCCCACCAGGAGAGCCATGAGGCCACCAAAGGATCTTGAACGATGGTCTGAAATCAGCATTCTCTTTGCACTGGCACCGTTGGTAATGCACAGGATCAGACGTTTTGCGCGCGGAGCAAGGAGCAATGACATGAGAGAGGCACCATCCCCCATGGAATGGTGGATTGAAAAATCGACGCTTTCGCATTTGATGTTCTAATGTTAAGGAGGTGCAGTTCCATAGTGGCTTGGAAATGTCTAGTGGAGTTTTGGTAATTTTGGATATGTAGTCTTCAACAAATCTATCTGGAACTCTATTTCAGAGTCTATTTCAGGAACTATGACATGGCTATCTAATTCAACCGTAGTTGGGATCCATCTAGTTTTCCTTCCTTTCTTAACCTGAAGAATATTCAATAGTCACTCAAAAGGAAAACGAAGATCTGACCATGTGATTAGGGAATGAATTAATCAATATTTGACAAATGAAGATATGTATGGGACTTCTTATCTTATATGTGGAATTATGGAAAAAAACTACATGATATAGAAGTACATACCATGGGTTCATCATTAAAATTTTGGTATACATATGTAGTGCTAGATTCATAGGTCCTTTTCAAATTCTTTGACAAATTTGGTCACTTGCCAACCAGATAGCCTTACCTCTGCATTTATCCAACCTTTATAATGTCTTTTATATATCCCAACTTTGAAAATATCATCTGGATCCAAGTCATGTATTAGAATCCGAATCTATACAGTTAAGGGATGACTTGACATTTCAAGCACCTTAAGTTTAGATCGTTAATAGAGAAATCAAGCAGCTTAGGAATAAATCTATGCGACTAGTGAAAGTGGCTTGGAGTAGACTGGGGAGTAAAGAGTACATATGGGAATTAGAGTCAAATATGAAGAAGGATCATCAGAGCTGTTTCTAGGTATGAAATTTTAAGGGCAAAATTTTTATTTAGATGGGTGATAGTGTAACACCCTGAAGTTATTTAGAAATTAATTGAAACTCTATTAATAAGAGTTTCAATATTATAACAGACATACCAATGATGAGGACGACCCAATGAAAGAGTAGAAATAAAAATTCATGCCTGTGTGTGAATAGTAATTTTACGGACTCTAGGCACAATATTAACCCTGGAATCGGGATCGGGAAATCCTTGGGACCAAGGGAAGATAGGATAAGGATTAGGATAGAATGTTAAACCCATACTTAATTTCGGGTAATATTAGATTTCCGAGTACGGTGCTTCACCCATTCGATAAAATTTAATGTGCGATTTCTAATACCGAAAGATAGTTTAATCTTTAAACTAGGATAATGTTTATCTCTTAAAGCCAAGTGGATAGCCAAGATTTAATCTTGACTAACAAGATTAAATCCTAACCATCCATCTCATTATTTCTTTTCAAAAAGAAAGAATTACACATTTTGACTACATAATTATTATATCTAACCTAAGATAAATACAACTCACCAAACCTTATCACTCCAATCCCAAAAATTTTGGCCAAGCTCTCCAAAGTTATAGCCTCCATTTCCTTCCTCTCAAACCACAATAACCAAGTTTCAATCACTCCAAAACCTAGCCCAAAGTTGTTAAAAACTCAAGCTTCCTTTACCAAACTTATTCTACTCATTATAACCTACAAAACAAACCTATTGGAATTTTGAATGACCTTTATTCTCCACCTTGAGATATCATATCCCACTATTTAATGAAGAGTTGAAATTTGTTTGGAAGGCTTTGAAATGAGGAAAAATCATTTTGGAAGATCCTTTGGAGTTAAAAGCTCTAAAGCTCCAAAAGTAGGGTCTTTGTGTCTTTTCTTGTTCAATTATGTTTTTACAAATTTTTCAATGTTTCAATGTGATATTTTTAGTTCTATTGTATACTTACACATAGATATAGATGTGTTTGCATTGGTGGAGTATTTTGATATGGTTAGAAAATCATTTTTGTCAAAATAAGCTACAAAGTTGGTTGCTGGAATTTCAAACTTTTCACAGGCAGAAGCTAGTTCTCGATTTTTTCCAAGTATTTTTAGGTATCTTTTTTAGCAAAAAATTTTATATAATGAAGGTAACATCCTAAGGTAACTCCATAATTTTTTTTGAGTTATTTTGAAGACTTTTACTATTTTCTAAAAAAAAAAACTGAGACAGTTAGGGTTGTGGATTGATCAAATTGAACCTATAAGTTTGTCTAATTTTTTTACTATGTCAAATGATCAAATTTTGGCTTGAAACTTTTATAGGATGTTGATGACATCTTGAAGTCCAACCCTAAATGTTTGTAGGATTTTATTTGTTCATTTCATAGGGTAATAAAAATTGGGACTTTTGGCTGTAATTGAAAATAAGTAGTTTCTAACCTCCGAATTTATCTAATTTTGTTACCATAGCTAGAGAACTTGTTTTGCCCTGAAATCAATCACAAGTGTCATGGATAATTTTTGCAGCCTTGATTTTGGTTGTTTGATATGTAAAATAATTCTTGCTATATAAGTTTGAAATCTAGCAATGTGTTGGAATTGTCCAATGCCTTGAATTGATGATATGATGACTTTTGATTTAAGTATCATCTATGAATGCATGCTATAGACTTAAAAGATTGGTTTATGAGAAACAAATGAGAATCACTTGTGATTGATTGTCTATATGTGATTAATGTGTGCATTTGGAAAAAGAAAAGTAAGTGATGCATATAGGTGACAAACGAGAATGTATGAACTTCAATTGTGCATGTTCTGACATATGGGCAAAAAGAAATAAGACTTATGTTGATTGAGGGAAGGAGAAAATAGGAAATTTCCTGGAGATATTATGAGTTGGTAGACGTATTGACTATGAATAGAACTGTATGAGATTTGAGAAAGGAAAAAATGAAGTTCGATGATCACTTATAGGAATGAGCTTAGTCTTGATAAGCGTTATTACCCATGTATGGTGTTATCCATTACAAATAACATTTGATATAAATTAAGTCTTCCCTATATTAATGAAAAGAGAAAATGCACTGAATTGAGTTCCATGGTCACAAGAGAAAACACATGACTATTATTGTTCTTGCATATGATTTTACATAAAATTTCTTATATGAATGAAACTACTAGTTATGTATGTTTATGTTTGAGGGAATGTCCTACTAAGAATTATATAATATTCTCATCCTTATATTTGTATGCATTTTGTATTGTATTTAGATCTTAGATGCCATCAGTGATATTCTTCCTTGACTCACCACAATGGGAGTAATGCTATCCTAGATTCTTTATTTGCCGTAGCCTACTCCTAGATTCGTGCATATGTATTCTTTGTCATTTATTCAGCACTTCTATTTTTATGGCTGCTTTTGACCCAGCATTTCCTTACGATGGTGTGCCCCTCTACATAGCACACCTGTTGTATTTATACCCTAGCACCACCTCCAGGGAATGCCCCATCATCATCTTCGTCTTCATACTCTGATCCATCTATAGGTTCCAATTCCCCTACTGGAGGTGATGCCATCATACCAATGACAAATGGCTTCCACTAGGAAAGTAGGAGATATTCAGGAACTCTATTACCTATACATAGTTGTAGCCTAGTTTTAGGACCTTGCAAGCCTGGAGACTATTTTGCTAAATGTTTTTAAGCCCCGTTCATGTGCATACGTTATTTTATTGGGCCTTAGGATTGAGCAGGTTATGCTAGCACTTGATGTGTTTTGGACTTGGTTCTTGGATGGTCTTACTAGTAGGCTAACTTAACTTCTGGTGTGATGTATATATTTGATGACTTGTATATGACGTATGTACATATAATTTTTTGCGAACTATGTATGGTTTGTTTCAATACTTGAGCTTGCTATATATGAGTTTAATTTTACTTTTTTTTTCATTCTCTCAACTAGTATAAATATTATTGGTAAGTGACACTCCTATAGTTACTATGTTAACACTTGTGTAACGCACGATAGTTAGGAGGATGTTACAACCATCACCATTGTTCACCATTTCCATCAATGCTTTTCGATTTCGAAACTCCATTTTCCACAGAAAACTTTACTTGAGATCTACCAAGCTTTTTCGCTAAACATGATGCCATTTTGAAAAAGTATTTCACCAAACACATCCATTCGGCCCAAATGACATACAACTGCAATTTGCATTTCATAGTTGTGCATATAATGGCTTCAAGATTGGCACGCGTGGTGGAGGAGGAGAGCACGATTCCTGAAAATCATTAGTTGGTCTCATTAGGTGAATAAGCTTCTTCCCCCCAAAAAAAATGATGATAATGCAACAATCAAGGAGGAAGGGAGGAAACAAGTGATAAGGAAAAGTGGAGTTAAAGATGCAGTTAATTGAGAACAATTTCATTTTTTTGAATTTTTTATAAAACTTGTCTAACTGGATAAACTAGTGCACTTTATTTTAAATCAATGTAAAACCAGTTCATTATGTTTTGAAGGGTTCAGAATTGGTTTTTAAAATTTTAAAACCAGTTTGATACAATTTGGTTCAGTTTACCTAAAAAACAAACATACATCATCCTAATGACACCAGGAAAATGAACGACACCAATAATGGCCTCCATGGGACTGCTCGGACTTGTTTTTTGAGTTCACCATGATGGTACCCTTACCTAATAACTTCAAGTGTTAGCTCAGAATCTTTCAAGCATCGTGTTTAATGTTTTGAGTGATAACAAAACCAATTTCGTGAAAATATTTTGAAGAATGACTAATCTTTTTCTTGAGTTTCTCAAAACATCAACAGGATTATTCATGTTAGCATACATGTTCCTAAAATGAGATTGTTTTCACAATGACAAGTGTAAACATGATTAATCTTATTTAAAGAGATTAAGAAGTCAAAGAAAGTGAAAAATAGATCTTGAAATGAACATTTCTATGCTCAACGCATGAAAGGAAATTCTCAAGAACAAGAAACTAGGTTCAGATCTTCAAAAAGCATGCCACGACTTTAGAAAGCAAGATTCAAGTGAAGATTTCAATCCAAATCTAAAGAAAAGTGTGGTTACCAACTTCAATCATCACGATCATGATTATTTCCTTTACAACAAGCTTTGATTGAAGAATGAAAGATCTAAGGATTGTCCAGAAACGAATAGCACTTTAGAAAGCATGTTTATTGTAAATGGTGCACTTTCAGAAATTGAGAAAATTTGAAATTCAAATTTAAAGGCAAACTCAATAGGGACTGATAGTGACATTTTTTCAACTTGGTCAACTGAACCAGCTTATAGAAGATGAAGTTAGAAACCTCTATTAGACAACGGCTTTTGCAACTGCAAAAAGTAACTCTGACACATAGAGCAACTCTTCTAGACTTCATTTCTAATGAGAATTCAACCAAGGCCAACAATGATCAAGATAAATTACAAGGCATGGATGGCCCAATGACCAGAGCTAGAGCAAAAAGGCTAAAAGAAGCATTACAAGGCCTAGTCATGGAAGCAAAGACTAAGAGCAATCCAGTTTAGCATAGTCTCCCAAAATGGACCACTCTTATTTTGCTTAAAGAATAGCTAATTCTAACATGAATAAGTCACTTGAAAATCCAAGATAAAGCCTAATTTAAGTGATCAAATTGCAAATAGATTAGGCTGGAATAATTACTTTAAATTAGGTGCAATTTATCTTATTTTCTTGTAATTTTCATGCACCTTTTAATGTCTACCATTTCATATGCTTTTTAGTTGTTTTCAAGTCAGTTTTAAGTGTTTTAAGAGTTCCTTGGCAGTTATGATAGATAGTGGGAGAAGTGGGAATGATAGTGGAAATGATAGTAGGACTTTAATGCTTAATGGGAATGATAATGGGACTTTAATGCAATGCTTAGTGGGAATAATAGTGGGTGTAGAGGCTTGCAACTCAATGCTTAGTGGCTTGTGTAGTGGGACTTTTCTACAATCCACATAAGTCTATAAATAGGAACTCAATGTACCATACAAGGCAGATTATGAATTAAACTTCTTGAGTTTTCTCTCCTTGTGAGAACTTTTGTTCTTAGGTAAAGAACTTAATCTGATATTATCAAGGCAACTTGTCGCGATCAAAACAAGACTTATCACTTACCTTCTCATCTTCTCTTGAGTGTGGCATCTATATCTTTCTGAAACACAAACAAACTCAAATACATCTCTAAACTCCAACCTAAAAGTGTAAGGTGATCCAGGTTTATTCTAGTTGTTGAATCAAGCCATTCAACTCCAATAGCTGAATCATATCAATTTCCAAGACACAAAAAGAAGATCTACAGTGTCACCAGGAAAATAGATCAAGGGCAATGGTCATAAATGAAGATCAAGTATAAAAGGAGATGGTGTGCTTACAATTCTAGACTTCAAGATCATTCCGTGTCCTGAACATCTGAAGAAATTTTCTCTCATCTTCTAAAACTATTACACCTTGTAATCAGTTTCGACCATCCTGAAGGGTTAGTTCAATGTTTTGAACGGGACTATATGTGTTTAGATGACAACCAAGTCAAAAATCACAATTCCTAATTTTTCCCATGCACAAAATTATCAAAATACCCTTGAGATAATTTAACGTGGGATTAAGTGATAACCAGACCTGGTCATCACTCTAAGTTGGATATGTTAATTGAGGGATATTTGATATTTGGGCAAGTCCTGGAGAGTTATTACCATTTTGCCCTAGTCATGCTAATTAAACATAATTAAAGTAATTAAGGGCATATATGCAATATTAGGCTCTAATTAGAGATAAATTATTTTTATTAATTAATTTTGAGTCAAAATAATTATTTTGAGTTAATTGAGACCCAAGAATGATTAGAGAAACTAAATCTCATTCTTAAAGACAAAGGGGGACATGATAATGTCACTACCCACTACATACTACATTTGTCTTGTAGTGGCTACATGTTATGACACAATTAAAGACAAACACTACTTTATTATGACTAATGGCACTTTTAATGATGATTAATTCAAATTAATCTCTATGTTAGACTATTATTTTTATTAAACTACCCCTAAGTAGTACCATTTCTACCTAATATACCCCGACTTTTTTATCTAATCCCTAAAATACTCTTAACTCTAACCCAACCACCCTTTTTTTCCTTGAAGTAGCAACAACCTCCTCCTCATTTCTGCACTTTGCACATTTTTTTCAAAGAACACTGTTCCATTTTTCTCATTTTCACCTCCATTCCTCCACCATCTCCAACCTCACAACTTCTTCATTTCTCCACCAAATCCAACAAACAAATACACTTTCCCATACCTCTTCCACCCAACAAACCCAAATCCACTATTACTTTTTCAGAAAAAGCCTCCTCCTACTTGTTTTTGAAAGATCGAATTGTTGTTAAGTGAAACGAAGAGATTTTTGCTTCCTTTCTTGAGAGCTTAAGCTTGAAGGAAGTTGTGGCTGCTTTGATCTCCAACAAAGACCTTCTTTTCAGTAGGGGTTTGTGTTCAAACTTGTTTTCTTAATTTTTTTTTAATTTGTTAAAGAGGTTTGAGTTTTGATGAATGTTTATGCTTGAAAGTTGGTTATTTTGCTTAAAACTCTTCCTTTCTTTTAAAAATATTTGAAGAGCTCATCATTTTCTTCATAAGTTTTGGCCTCCTCCATTTGGTATGGGTAGACTTTTTGTTTTAAAACTCAACACCATATCTACACTTTAAAAGAGTCATTTTTATGTATTTCATGAAATTTTTTAGTAAACTTTAGTATTTTTGAGTTAGGTCATTGTTTTAGGCAGTTATTATGTTGGTAATGTTTGTTTCAAAAACCATGTTTATATTTAGAATCTACACATAAAAAGGAGCATATTCATGCATGTTTCAAAGTTTTGCAAAAGCTTGAATTTTGGGGTATAAAGGTTTGGCCTAGGCATGTTCACATGGAAGGAAAATTTTGTTGTTAAAACTAACTACATATTTAGAATCTACATGAAAAATAGAGTTGATACATGTGATTTGGGTATTTTTGTGATTATGTAGAGCTTTTGGGCTAAGAATGCAATTTTCAATGTTGTAGGGACTTTTATGTAAAAACTAGATTTTTAAGGTGTAACTCTAAAAATAAACTCTGGAGTAAAGTATGCGTTTAAGTGAAAAAAAAAAGAGTTTTGGGGTTATTTTGTAATTTTAGTAAAGTTTAGGGGCTTTTATTTAAAAACTGAGTTTTTGGGTGCAAAATTGAATACAATGGAACTGAACAGTAATGTATGTGTTTGGAAGAAAAAATGGATTTTGGGATTATTTTATAATTTTAGTAAGTATATAATCAAAATGTAAAAGTTTGGAATTTTTGTGCAAATTCTAAAATTTCAAAGGCATGACTATAATTTTAGTAGGATTAGGATGAAAAATCTATTTTTGATGAAAAGGTTAAGTTAAAGGCTATTTTGCAAATTCCATAAAGTTTAGGCAACTTTAAAAAATAGAAGTTATAAGGCCCTTAAAAGTAAATTTCTGGAACTAGTACCACAAAGAAAGGTGAGCCATGGTAATCATATATCTTAAGAAGAGGAAAGTGTGTCTTTCAAAATACTCTTATCATCAGACTTATACTAGTTTAGTGAATGAGATTTATAATTGCGATTTCAAATGCACTGATGACTCTTAAATATCTGTTGGGTGAAATGTGATTATTTATTAAGTTGATTGTTATACTTGACCGATTATGAATAACTGTTGTGACATACTTGGCTAATATGCATTGGTAACATATGTGATATTAATTCTCATACTAGATATTGTCTGTTGGCTAGTTGCATGTTCATTTATTCTGAGCATTGTTCATGATTGATTTTATTTGTAACCTCAATTTTTCCCGTGTACAAAAATGACCAAAATGCCCTTGAGATCATTTTTGTTAGGAAATAAAAGAATGGCCGGTCCAAGCTATCCTCAAGGGGTTAGTTTGATGTTTGAAGAGGATTAAATGTGTTATGGATGTGTTAGAGATGAAAATCTCAATTTCCTGGTTTTTCCTGGATGTGAAATTACCAAGTACCCCTAAGGTAATCTAATGCGGGATTAAGTGACAATGAAATAGTCATTAGGGGTTTGAAATGTTACTTACAAAGTGTTGCATGATATTCTGAAAGTCTGGGTAATTCTTGGGGAGTTTTTGTGTAAATTTACTTTTTTTCCACTGATTGGTGCTAAACAAGTTTAATTAAGAGATTAAGGAAATATGGGCAACATTAGGCTCTAATTAAGGATAAAATAATTTTATCTATTAATTTTGAGTCTAAATATTTGTTTGAGGTTAATTAAGACCTAAGATTGCTTAAGGAAAATCAAATTCCCTTCTTAATCAAAGACATTATGTCATATCAAGTCAAAAGTATTTTGTCTTCCAATCCCCTAAATTAAGGAAACATGTTGGAGTTTGAATTTCAAACTAATCATGCTTATTTCAAACTCATTGAAGCTTAATTCAAACTAAGTGTGCAAGGCCACTCTTAATCATGTCTTGAAAGCCTTAAACACATGATTACTAACCCAAACACCTAATTACCAATACCTAACCCTTTGACTAATCAAATCTATCACTAATTCATGTCCTAACACACATGAGAAATGAAATTTTCCCCCAAAACACCTTAGAGGCTGATGGCTTTCCCTCCCTATTTCCCTTTCATATTTCATTTTTATAAACACCTACACGCTCACAACTCTCATTTTTACCATTTGCTTTTTTGGCCAAAGATTTAGTGTCAAAAAAGAACTCATTCTCTCAACTTGAGCTTTCTTCTTCCTCTTCCACCTCCTTCCTCAACCTCCTCTCAACCACAAACCACCACACCTCTACTTTAGAACAAACCTTAAACACATAACCTTTTCATTTCAAAGATCAAGCTTCTTTATTTCCAACCAAAGAAAGCATACTTGGTAGGGATTTTTTTTGAGTTCTTCCTCTTATTTTCTTGTCTTTCATTTTCAAATTTTGATGATGATTAAATGATTGGGTTGTTGTTGTTGTTCTTCTTCCCATTTTCAATGTAAATCTTCCTTTTTCTTTCCATTTTTGGATTTTGTTGTTATTGGATGATGGGAAACCATGGCTTGATGATGAGTGATCTTGATGTTGGTTGCAAAACCATCATGTGCTTGACCTCTAGAGCCCAAGTTTTAGTTTATTTTTGTTAGTTTTAAAGAATGGTAAAGATGAAATGTTTTTGGTTCTTGTAAATATTTTCTTTCTTTGATGATCAAGGCTATAGCTTGATGATTAAGGTTGCTTGATGTTGGTTGTGAAACCATCATGTATTGGACCTCTAAAGCTCAATATAACACCCAATTTTTTCCGTTCGAGTACAAATGACCAAAATGCCATGAGGTCATTTTTACTTGGAATTAAAGGATAGCCGACCGGCACTCCTAGAATGGGTCAACTCAATGTTTGAAGGGGATTATATCTGCAATGTTTATCAAAATGTGAAAATCTCGTTTTCAAACTTTCGACTAAAATGACCAAAATACCCTGTAGCGTTTTACGGGTAAAAGTGCCGTCTTTAGTCAGAAACTTTCCAGAAAGTTTGGAATGATGTTTATGAGTGGTTTTTGATGGTTAGTTGGACCAAAGGTCAGAAGATTTTAGTGCAAAATTACCATTTTGGCCTAAAGTGTACTGAGCCTAATGACATAATTAACCAAACCTAAGCAATATTAGGCTTTAATAGAGATTAATTTATTTCGATAATTAATCTAGAGTGAAAATAATTTATTATGGTTAATTAGAACCTAAGATTGCCTAGTTAAACTCTAATTTCATTCTTTATCGAAGATTCCTCAGTCATGGAATCTTGAATAGTAATTTTCTCTCAATTGCTTATATCAAGGAATTTGTCTATGATTTAATTTGACTAGAAAATGGTTTTTAATTTGTTAATCTAACAAGACCACCCCTAAATCAAGTCTTGACAACCTTAATCAACCATTACCTCACCTAAACATTTCTTACAAACTCCTAATCAAAATCTTAATCAAAGATACACTTAAACACATCATTAAACCACAATTACATGAGCAATTTCTTTTCCTCCCTTGGCTGGAAATCTAGCTGAATACATACCCTAGGAAATGTATCACATGTTGATTTTATTTCACTTCAAAGACCATACCTCAAGCCATACTTTTATTTCACATGAAAATCGTTGGCCTTCCTCCCCCAAATCAGCCTCTATTGTTTCATTTTTCTATAAATACCAAGCATTAGAGAACTTGGCTACACTTTAGATTATTTGCAAAGTTAAGCTTTCCTGATTTCTCTCTTTTCCTCTCAATTCCTCTTCATCTTGTTCTTCTTCCTCCACCATCAAAGAAACCTTTCCACCATCACAAACCACCACAAACAACCTTGAACCACCATTCCCCCACCTCAAACCACCTTTCAAACACCAAACCTTTCCATTTCCAAGCTTGCTCTTTCAAGGAAAATCCATCTTCCTTGTGTTCTTCCTTGGCCGAATTTACATCAACATCCAGAGAAGATTTTGTCTTCTCATTTCATCAAGAACACAAGCTTTCTTTCATTTCTTTCAAGACTTCATTTGGTAGGGGTTTATTTTCAAAGTTTTACTTGCTTTCTTTAAGAAAAGTTCTAGTTTTCTCTTGGCTTTCAAAGCTTTCTTCATTTCGGCCTTAGGCCCTTTGTTAAGAAAAACTTTGGCTTAATGATGAGGTTTCAAGATAATGGTCTCATGATGCCATGTGAGAAACCTCTAAAGCTTAAAAACTTGGTCTTAGACTATATATTTTTTCGATTTCCTTTCCTTTTCCTTCTCAAAGATTTTGGTTCTTCCTTTCCTTTTTCCTTCTCAAGGTTTCGATTTTTATTCCTTTCTTTGTACAAAGTTTGATAAAAATTTCAAGTAGATCACTAAAAGTTTCATTAAAAAAATTAATCCTATGTTTTCAAAGAGCTCTAAGCTTACCCTTACCAACCTTAAAGTTGGTCGGCCATTCTAAGAGTTTACTCTAGATTGAAGCCCATGAGCAATAAAATGAAAAATATG
>JAMLFY010000018.1:6115167-6256167 GCA_030441495.1 Dalbergia oliveri | reverse complement strand
TTAAAGAATGTAATTTAGAACTTGACTAAGCGATTTTAGTTTATAATCAACCTTAATAAATCATTTTGACTCTAGATTAATTATCGAAATAAATTAATCTTCGATTAGAGCCTAATATTGCTTAGGTTAACTAATTGCTTCATTAGGCGCACTGTTATTGTAGGGGTAAAATGGTAATTTGCACTAAAACTACTAAGGACCTTCAGAGCAGGACTAAACATCAAATATTACTCTAAACATCATTCTAAACTTCCTGGAAAAATTTCAAACTCAACGGCACCTTTTACAGCGTAGAGCAAGGGTATTTTAGTTCATTTAGCCGAAAGTTTAGAAACGAGAATTTCATCTCGAAAGTCATTCATAACAACGTAATCCCCTAAACATCGAGTTGACCCATTGGAGGGTTCAGAGCAACTGTCCTCGAATTTCGAGTAAAATGACCTAAGGGGCATTTTGGTCATTTGTACTCTAACGGCGGAAATCGGGGCGTTACAAATCACACCAAGCATACATTAAAAACCCAAAATGTTTCAAACATAAAATATAGCTCTTGAATCCCTTGAGCTAGCAAGCAAACTACTACACTCCATGAAGGAGGTTATAAGAGCAAAAGAAAAATAAATGCTAAAGAAATATAGAAAATCAAACAAGAGAAAGGTAAGAGCAAGTGTTCTTGAAGAAAAAGAAGAAGAATAGAGAACTCTCTTCCTCTATACATAGTTTCTATTCCTAAAATGGCAAAGAATATCTTGAATTTCTATGCTTAAGTGTAACACCTTTTAACCTAATATGCTTGGTCGCATTCGGTTAATTATTAGTCGTTACGTCTTTGTTTTCAATTTTGAGACTCTGTTTGAAAATTAATTAAGGAAAATATGACTAATTTTTTTTTTTATTTTAAAACCTAAATGCGAGGAGCGTCTTCATATAAAATATAATCATAAGACATAGCAACTAAATACACGTCATCATAGCATCATAAATAAACCATAGAGTAGTCACAACACAACTCATAGTATCATATCGTAATTATAACTTAAGGCGATGTCCTTATAAGGACACTTAAGATACTAAAATCACATCAAGCAAGATTAACTAACATAAAACATGACTTTAACAAGGCTAGACTAGTCTTCGCGCTTCTCCTCCAAACCTCTAAATTAAGACTAGATAAGGTGATTCCTACACACACGCACCTCCGAAGATCACGAACGATCCGCATCATTCCCATCTCGAATGACACGGAAGAAAGGAAAGGGGGTGAGAAACTTATTCAAGATTCTCAATAGGCTCCTTTCTAACACAAGTGTCATCATTGTCGTCCACCACTTGGTTTTTATTAAGAAAGATATGCATAAGGTTCAATTTTAAGTTTCTCAAATCCTATTACCGAAGTGGGTGTCTTTTAGCATGGGTCTTAATGACATGAATGCAACAGATATCTTATGTATGCATGGCAATACCTAATAGTATAAATAACACATCTCACATAATTAGTAAAATGCATCAAGGACAATGATGTGACATATGCATATGCATCTTTTATTTATCATAACGAACTCTTCGAGTTCCTTTCTTAACTTTTCCACCCTCATACTCATCACTAAAATCCAACCAACATGCCATCCCTGGCGATTTTAACATGGTCACCAAAACTGAATCACCTATTGCCTAGGAATGAACTCAAACCTAACTAGTCGTCACTAGATTTACATGGGGAAAAGAGGGAAATAGTATTGTCTTTTTCTAGGATCACCCATCATAGGACTTTTTCCTTTACGAAACGCATAGACTTGGTTTCAGAGCCAAGTCACTTTGTCCGCTTCGGTATGGCTCGACATATCCCATGGTTTTCTTTCCTCATCGTAATAGAAAGAAATGCATCTCGACATGTCACATTTAAAATCTTTCTTTTCAAAACTTCTTTAAGTCTCTCAAATTTGATGGAAATTCGAGGCATTGGCAAGCTCTACAACGAATTTCCTCGGTAATCATGCCACATAACTCATTGAACACATACTTTCTCATACAATTTCTTATTCAAGCAAATCTTTAATATCATGTAAGCATGTTCACCCATTCATCCATATCACATACATTAATGCATACAATCATAACATACCACATTATCATAACAATCATGTTATAAGTTTACGTATCCTTATACACATAAAATTAGCACTTCACACGCTCTTGATATAACCTAAGCATATGCTCACTAGATAACTCACTTCACATTATATCTCTTATCTCATAATATCTTATGCTTTGACCCTACGGGTCTTAAACTTGTGTTATTTATCTAACGCCTATATGGACCTTTTATGCACCTAAGGGATCACTACCTATAATTCTCTCTAATTTTTATGCTTACTAACTTATCCAAACATAATTACATACATTGGGTTGGATGATTATCATCAATTGCGTTATAAATCCAGTGTCTTTAACCCTTCTAGTTCTGTCTTCGCCTAAGGCTCTATATTCAATTCCTAAACCAATTATTAGGGATTCCTACACATATCCAATAATTATAAACCATTTTTCTTAAGTCCAATTATGCTAAAACAGAATTTACAATTCTTTTATCTTTAAAGTGTTCTAGAATTCTCATTTTAACTTCCCTAAATCATTCCTTGCTTCACTCAAACACAATTTTACACATCTTAACTCCATAAAACAGAATTTATACAGTGGCCAAAGGAACAAGGCGAAACGAAATGATATAGCTCACATAATCACATAATTTCATGATTTAAATGCATATAAGTTGCTAGTTTTGTCTTGGAATAATTTTATGAACTCAAAACTCTTTTAGAAACCATCTCATTAAAATAATATAAATATAGATGAGGTCAGTAGCTAAATTATTTTGTTCATGAAATAGATTTAAAACACAAAATCTTGTTCACAATGTTCTTTAAGTTCACCTAAGCTTAGAATTCCAAGATATATGATATGGGCACTTATGATTAGATGAACTCATCTCAAGTCCATCATCATCATCACAAGGCCGAAATGGCATTCTTGAAATGCTTCCATTTTCTAAAACTTTACTTGTGATACTTGGGCAAGTCTTTGAGCTCTAGAGTATTTAGGTGATGACATAAACATAAACATGCTATGCACTTTATTTTACTCTTCATTATAAAGTAAAGTGAGAGCATAAAATAAATATGAGATGCAAACTCATTATTATCTTTAAAGATTAAGTGATGACTTGAAATATAAACATGAAATGCAAGCTTGGAAATTTAAACATGATAATGCAAGTTCATTTATTTATTCTTGAACTTAGTGATGGCATCAAAAAATAAACATGATATGCAAGACATAAACTTAAACATGAGTGCAAGTTTGTTTTATCTTAACTAGAGCTCTTGCAAGACTAAGAACATCACAACCTTAACCCAATATGTATCTTAACAACATAAAGTGAGCTTTAGAGTTCTTACACCAAGTCTTCAAAGAAGTCTTTGGTTTGAACTTCATCATCAAGCTCAAGAAAATGGACTAAGAAATAAACATCAACACTTTATCAAAGCAAACATAAAAGAACTACTCATATTCTTCATTTTATTGCTCATGGGCTTCAATCTAGAGTAAACTCTTAGAACGGCTGACCAACTTTAAGGTTGGCAAGGGTAAGCTTAAGCTTTGAAAACATATGATTAATTTTTTTAACAAAACTTTTAGTGATCTACTTAACATTTTTATCAAACTTGGTACAAAGAAAGGAAAGAAAACCGAAACCTTTGAGCAAGAAAAAAGGAAAGAAACTAAAAGCATATATGGTCAAAGACCAAGTTTTCAAGCTTTAGAGGTTTCTCACATGGCATCACAAGACCATTATCTTGAAACCTCATCATCAAGCCAAAGTTTTTCTCAACAAAGGGCCTTAAGGCTGAAATGAAAAAAGGAAGGAGAAGAGTTTTGAAACCAAGAGAAAACTAGAACTTCTTAAAGAAAGCAAGGAAAACTTTGAAAATAAACCCCTACCAAAAGAAGTCTTGAAAGAGATGAAAGAAAGCTTGTGTTCTTGATGAAGTGAGAGACAAAATCTTCTCTTGGATGATGATGTGAATTTGGCCAAGAAGGGATCTCAAGAAAAATGATTTTTCTTTGAAAGAGTAAGCTTGGAAATGGAAAGGTTTGGTGTTTGAGAGGTGGTTTGAGGTGGGGGAGTGGTGGTTCAAGGTTGTTTGTGGTGGTGGAAAGGTTTCTTTGATGGTAGAGGAAGAAGAACAAGATGAAGAGGATTTGAGGGAAAAGAGAGAAAATTGCAAGAAAGCTTAACTTGGCAAATGATCTAAAGTGTAACCAAGTTCTCTAAGGCTTGGTATTTATAGAAAATTGAAACAATGGAGGTTATTAGGGGAAGAATGTTGATGGTTTTCATGCCAAGAGGAGAGGAAAATATCTTCAAAAACTCGTCATTCAAAGGCATGGTTGGAAGCATGGCTAGGTATGGTTCAAAGTATGGCTTGAGGTGGTGAAATAAAATCAACATGTGACACAATGAGGAAGGATGAATTTAACGTTAGCCAAGGGAGGAAAAGAAATTGTTCAGTAATTGTGGTTTAATGATGTGTTTAGGTGTTTCTTTGATTAAGGTTTTGATTAGGAGTTTGTAAGAAAGTGTTTAGGTGAGGTAATGGTTAATTAAGGTTGTCAAGACTTGATTTAGGGAGTGGTCTTGCTAGATTAACAATTAAAACTCTTTTTAAGTCAAATTAAATCATAGACACAATTCCTTGATTTAAGGAAAAAAGAGAGAAATTACTATTCAAGATTCCATGACTAGAATAAATAGAATAATGAAATTAGATTTAACTAAGCAATCTTAGGTTCTAATTAACTTTAATAAATTATTTTGCTCTAGATTAATCTCAAAATAAATTAATCTTCTATTAAGCCTAATATTGCTTAGGTTTGTTAATTACGTCATTAGGCTCAGGTATACTCTCTAGGGGCAAAATGGTAATTTTGCACTAAAACCTGCTTCGGGGCTACCAACTTAACCTGTTGTTAAACTTCACTTAAAAACATCATTTAAAACTTTTGGTAAAGTCAAGCTCACAGGCACGTAAATCGATGAACGCCACATGGGCGTTTTGGTAATTTAATGTGTCGGAACTCAAAAATGAATTTTCTGCTCTATTACCACACATAACACATATACTCCCCTATTAACATCAAACATCCCTAGGTAGGAACAGCGATCTTCATTTTCGAGTAAAATGACCTTAGGGGCATTTGGATTGTCATTGTACTACAGGAAAAATAAAAACGTACAACAACTCTTACATCATCCTTAAAATTACTAAAAAAAGGCCCAAGTGATAAAAAAATACAATATTCAAATTTTAAACTTCAGCCACAATACTTGATGTAACGAGTAAAACTCGTAGTGACTCAACGTTAATCCAGAACAATGGCTTTTCTTATAGGCTCACTGCAACGACCATATCTCACTAGGCGATGTCCTCTCGACTTTGAATGATGCTTCTGACCTCCAAGCTCGCTGTAGTGATTGAAACTCGCTAAAGTGATGCCTCTGAGTGGCAAATCTTTCTCCATGTGCTCCAAGATTTCCTCCAACTCCTCTTTCTTCAAAGCATGCTCCCGTCTAAACTAGCATTCCATACACGGGGGAAGGTGACACCTAAAATCACAAATCTCTCTCAAAAGTAGGAAGGCCCATCAATGACAACACTAAATATGCAAAAAGCTAATAGATTATAGCCACCATCAAAATTGGTGTAGGAGATACCAATTTGAACTTTGTAATGAAATTATGAAAGTTAAGCTTGAATTGCATGCAGAAATACCAAGTATAAAAGGAAAATTATTTACAAAATATGAGTTTATCAAAGGCTAAGATCAAAACTTATTGGCAAGTTTTAATCTATGTAGTCACTTGGCTAAACATCATAGCTCACTTAAATTTAGTGAGCAAGTTACATTTTTGTGTTAAAATTGCACGTGAAATTTTATCAAATAGTAAAACACCATACACAAGAAACTTAAAATCTCTATTCCAAGGGGCCTAAATATTCTATTCCAATTTTTGGTCTGGTTCCTTAGCCTAAGGATTGCCTTGGTCTTTGTCTAGTTGTACATTTCTAGAGTTACTATTAGTCTCTGCTAGCCCAAAAAAGTACTATTCACTTTCTTTTCCTGCTCTTAACTTTGAATTCGTATTATAATAACCAGAGTCTCTCAAAGTATAGAAATGAGATATTATAATACCATTCCCTTGGGATAGTCTTGGGTGATCCTTCTAATAATCACAGTAATTGCAATGTTTTCCTTACTTTTCGGGATTGCATTTCCAGTTGCTTAATTTCTCTATTGATGTTTGTTCAAAGGAGGTTATTCTGTAGGTTGTCGTAACTATGAGACTGAGTTAACCATGGTTTCCTTTTTCCTTAATCTGCCATAAATAGATTGGTTCTTTGCAAAGCATCATGGGGTCATGCAATACAAGTGATGCTTATCTTATAAGCCATTCAACCATGGTAGCAACTTATTCTCAGACACTTAATCACTAATGCCCATAGGCATGCTTTCCAAGGTTTATCGGTTCGTCTTATTTGTCCTTAGGATTTAGGATTGTAACACCCTAATATTTAACCCAACACGCTTAGGACGTATAAGATTAATTATTAGTTATTACTTTCCTTTTAAACTCATTTGTAGAACTACTTAGCGGAAAATACAAGTAAATTTTTTTTTGAAATACGTAAAACAAAATGCGAGAAGGTCGCGTACTACATAAGCGAAACGTAAAGCGGGAAAGAAAAATAAATCATGCAATACAAAAGCAATAATGAACACCTCAATCATAGGAGCAACCATCATAATGTTAAATAACATAGTTTAATACATCATCGAATACATAAACCGAAATAAAACATAAAGTTGTACCACATAAGAATGGGTAGAGCTTGTAGTACATGAAACATAAAGAAAGGAACATAAGCAGAACATAAAACAACAAGTACATGGAAACCTTGAAAGATCAAACCCAAGCTATGGCTACCCCTCCCTCAAACTACTGATCAGCTCGCTCATCCCTGGTATGTACCCAATGAATTGTGCTAGCTTCTCTGTGTGTGCAAGCGAAAGGTGGACGACATGGCCTCTACGTAGGCGCATGGGCATCAAGCTAGCCTCCGTACATCAAGGATCCCAACCCTCTTCGATGTCCATGGGAACTGTAGGGCAAATCCCTTTGAATATAGATGTAGGTCAGGAAATATCAGAGGGTGGTCTCCGAACACCTAAGCGAGGAACATACTGGGTAGTCGCGCACCGAAGCCGAAGGGTGGGCACGGCGCCCGTTGGAGGCGTCCTCTCAAAGATCAGGTCATCGCAAAAGGTGTAGAGTAGAGTGAAGTGAAGCTGAAACTATGTGCGAACGGGAGTCCCATGTACACAAAAATACGAACAACACATCGACCTTTGAAATGATATGACTATGTCTCTGGGTTCGTATGTACCTCCCATACCAGCGTATCAACAAAGATCATGAACGACGCTATCGAAATCTGAAGACGTAATAGGAAAAGAAGAAAGAGTGGAATCTTGCAAGAATATCAAGGAGGAAACCTCCTATCCTAATGTCATTGTTAACGTCCCAGAACCTTGGGTTTATTATGAAAAGGTTAAACATGCAAGGGTTTATTATGAGGATTTCATAAAAGCATTTATCCAAGGTCCGTGTCTTTTATGATGAATCTTAATGCATGTATGTAGCATAGCAAGACATGAGTGCATGGCAATACTTTATGTAGCAAACTAATAAAACATGTCATCAATAATTAATTCTCATATAAGTGGCATGTAATTTCTCCTTATAACCTCTCTTTTTATAAGCAAAATGCTTCACATCTTTTCTCGTTCTCAAACTTGTGACATCATTATATTTAAAAAGTAACCGACCCCTAATACTAGGCTATGAGCTCATACCTCAACTAGTCATCACTAGCTCTTACTTATCCTCTTGATAAGCATATCATAATCATAAAAATAATCCCAATTCCAGGAGAGGTAAGGGACCTAAGGATCACCCATCATGGGACTTTTTCCTTCTCGAAATGCATCAACTGGTTAAGCAATGACTTTGTCCGCTTGGTAGGCTAATGTCGATGCCCCACAGGTTTTACCTTCTTTCACCGTAAGGGAGAAGTACGTCTGCTCTGCAAAATGCGTCATCTGTTAAGACCGTGACATTGTTCGCTTGATATGGCTCCACAACCATACTCCCCATGGGTTTCCTTCTCCTCACCATAGCAGGGAGAAATGCATCGGCATGTCACATATAAAATCTTTCTTTTCAAACTTTCTTTAAGTCCCTCAAATTTGATGGAAATTGGTGGCATAACGCTACACCTGAATTTCCTCAAATTTGAGTCATGCCACATAACTGAAATAACGCATGTTATTTTCATGCAATTCCTCAATCAAGTAAATCTCTCAATCATAGAAACATATTTTCCCATGACATTCATATCTCATATTCTCATGCATCTTCATCATAGCATTCCACTTTATCAAACATCAAGTCATACATCCATACATCCTCATGCTCATGGCATGTAATATATTCCCATACATCATAATATACTACTCGAACTCATTCTCACATACATCCTATCTCATAGTGTTTTATGCTTTGGCCCTTAGGGTCTTAAACTTGTGTTCTATGTAACACCCTTCACACCATAAGGCTATGCTTAAGCCATAACCTTATAATGAGTAGTTGTTACTTGTTTTCTTTACTTGACCTTTGAGGAGTATATATATTACATATGAGCCTGTTTTTCTAGACAAACATAGATTACTCTCTAAGTCGTTAAATTTGAACACAAATAATTTATCAAAAATACATAATTGTATTATTCAACAACGCAGCTTATAAAACTACAAACCTTACCTTTCAGCAGGAACCCTCTAGTCTAGGTAGGGTACTACTCAACATTCACCAAAAAGAAAATAAAATAAACTGACTAAATTCTCTATCATTGGTTCTTCAGAACTTCTGGCCAGGAATTTAAGAATTTCCACAAAGTAATCATCAACATAGCAATCTATAAAAATAGGATAACAGAAATAGAATCAAAGATTCCTAGTAAGAAAAATAATAGTCTAGTACACAATGATATTTGACATAACATTAAATTAATTAAAGTGTCTTCAATTTATTTTGAAATATCAACTTGTTCACTTTACTTATTAAATACAGATTATGAGTACACTAATGCTTGAGAATATAGAGGTCATAGGATTCTTAAGATAATTGCTCGGTATTTTGGTTATTTACAGAATAATTATTTGGTTTGTTTCATTACTTCTTGGGTACAACTTATTCTGAACTTTAAGCTTGAGAATAAGCTCATAGGATTCCTGATATACTCCTTATCTGATGTATTTCTAGCGTGTAACGCCTCATGTTACATTCTATATAGTTTACTTATTGTAGTACCTCGTACTACAACCTAATAGATCATTTGTGAATCCATAAGCTTATAACCAGGCAGTTGATATGTAGTTAGTATCATTATTTTCCTGACTTAACTTGGTTAGCTACTTTAAACTTAATGGTAGAACTCATAGGACTCTTTGATATACTTTTCTATGGATCGTACTATCAATGATGTAACGCCGTACGTTACAACCTGTATAGTTCAGGATATGGAGTACGTCTACTACATCTCATCTGAATAGCCCGTTATTCTTTCTCAATACATCCTTTTCTCAAAACGATGTAACGTCATCGCGATTACAACCTGATATAGTTGCAAGGCCGTAGCACGTCTACTACTACAATGAATCCATGAGTTTACCATTAAGCAATTAACATTACATATGACGTATGTCTTCAATTTTGTTTCGTTTGGAACTCTATCATGTAGTTGGGAATTTCTCAATTATAAAGTAAAATCTCTTCTTAATAGTTCTATATCTCATACTTCGCTTCTTAATTTTCTTGAAATCTCCTTAACTCGTATGAGATTTTCTCTTTAAGTCTCCTAAATTACTGTACTTTTCTCTTTAAAAACTCTTGGATTCTTATGAGATATTCCCTTTAGATTTTCTGAATTCTTATGAGATTTCTCTTCAAAATCTCTTAAAGCCTTATGAGATATTTTGTTAAAAATCTCTTGGATTCTTATGAGATTTATTGGTAAAATCTATTGAACTTTTTATGAGATTTGTCTTAAAGAAAACATTCAACATTCACGAGATTTTCTTTAAAATCTATTAGGCTGTTATGAAATTTTCCTGAAAGTCTGAGAACTGTGATAAGCTATTTCTATAAAATCTATTGTTCTATGATGAGAGTTTCTCAAAAATTCGATCTTCTAGAGATTTCTTCATAGCAAAAACTTATAGAACTCCTTACTTTATAATTCTTCAATCTTTCAGGAAATCAAACCAAGTGTAATACTTAGATTTCAGAGCTTTTCTTCTATGGATCAAAATCTCATAATTTTTCACGAAACTTTAGCATCATACTTCAAAATTCTAATCTTGCAGATTTTTAGAAAATATTTCTGGTTATGTTATTGAAAAATTTCCAAATTTCTTATTCTATTTAAAAAATCAAAAATCTCTTCATTTACATAGTTAAATCCCTTATATCAATTACTCAATTCATAAAGCTTTCAAACATAGCACCCTTTTACATCTACCAAGTTCATGCATAAGCAATCTTGAAATAATTTCAGATTTCACAACATAAATTTCAAGCACATATCAAGAGTTTATATTAGCAAAATAGCTAAACAATCACAAGGCAATAAACTATAACTTTTCCTACCTTTCTTCCAAGCTTTTTGCTAAACTTTCTCTAGCTTTTCTTCTCTCATCCAAGCCTCAAACCCACTTTTCAGAACCTATATGGGCTCCTGTTTAAACTGATTTGAAGGGGAAAAAGAAGGTTTTGGCTTGAGTTTGATGTAGATGAAGTATTCTTAAACTAGCTTAAGTGCTTTCCTAAGCAAAACCTTCAAGAACTTGAAAGTTTCATGGTGTCTCAAAGAAAAACATGAAGAACATAGAGGAAGAAAGAAAGCAAGGTGAAGACGTGAAGCCTCTGCCGCAAAGAAATGCTATTTTTCCTTTATATTAAAACCAACTTGGGGGCCAAGTAATAGGTATACCTATTATTGGATCAATTTGTCTTGTTTTTGTATTGAAAATATCTATATTTATTTAATTGTCATAAGTAAAAGTTATTTGGGATCTGATAATATAAATTATTTTTTACAGACTAAGTGCTTTAGTGTACCGATTATTACCACTTCGGTGTACCAATTATTACTATTTTGATACCCGATCGATACCTAAACAATTTTAGAGTTAAAAATATTTATTCAACTTTATCATTATTTTTTTCAATGTCCTTATACCAATTATATGTCTTATTCTATATCTCCAATTAAAATATTATTATATTAATTTTTAATAATATTTAAATTAATTTTCTTTTTTTTTTTTACAAACTCCTCGTATTATTCTAATCATAACTATATCTGTGGAATTTTCAAAATCCCTATAGATTATTCACAATTAATTATTTTATCACAATAATACTAAAAAAAAATCGTTACATTCTAATTATCCTAACATTCATTATGGATCTTTATTTCACCTAAGGGATCATTACCTATAATTTCTCTAATTTTTATGCTTACTAATGTAACATCCTAATATTTAACCCTATACGCCTAGGACGTATCAAGACTAATTATTAGTTATTACTTCTCTTTAAATTCATTTATAAAATACTTAGCGGAAAATACGGGTAAATTTTTTTTTTTTTTTTATAAATCAAAGTGCGAGCCTTTGCGCGTAACATAAACAACGTGAAGCGAAGAATAAATAAAATGTACAGAACATAAACATTAAAGAACACATCCATCATAAACATCATTCCTCATCACATTAGATAATATAGTTTAGTACATCATAACAGAAATATAATGGAAACATAAAGTCTTACCCATACTAGTGGGAGAGCTTGTAGGACAATAACATAAAATAAGAAACATGATAACGAATACATGGAACAACCCCAAAAGATACTCCCACGAAGACTCTCCTCCAACACCTACGGACGACGCAAATCCTCGGACGGAGATATGTAGCTACGAACTCCGAAGCTCCTCGGATGTGGCCCATCGAAGAGGAGACGTGGGCATGCGTGAATGGAGCGACGTGACCACCTCGGCGAGGCGTCTTTCTGGGCTACACACCTCATAGGCCTCAGCGGAGACTATCCTCGCTACCTCTAGATGCCAAAGGCACCGAGGGGCGGAATCCTCCAAATACGCCGGTGAGTCCTCGGAAGGTCTCTCCCGAGCGACGTATGAGGGATACAAACTCCGGATACCATGCACGCTGAGGACGAGGGTGGACCGCGTCCTGGGGTCGCGTCCTCTCAAAGATCGTCGTCGCCAAAGGGAGAAGTCGGGTCGAAGCGAAGCTGGAGACTGGAAAGGCAACGGGCGTCCCACGTATGCAAAAACGCGCACCTCGCAATGACCCTTGAAGTGGTAGGACTGATGCTCGGGGTCATAGTGCACCTCCCATGTAGGCGGGTCAATGAAAATCACGAACGACGCCATCGATATCTGAAGACGTAACGGAAAGAAGAGAGAGAGGGGTGAGAATTCTTGCTAAAGAATCTCAGGAGGGAAATCCTCTATCCTAGTGTCATCGTTTACGTCCCAGGAACCTTGGGTTTATTATGAAAAGGTTAAGCATGCATAGGTTCATTATGAGGTTTTCACAAAGGTATTTATCCAAGGTCCATGTCTTTTATAATGATTCTTAATGCATGTATGCAACATAATAGTTCATGGATGCATGGCAGGACTTTAGGTAAATCAAACAATAATCAAACAACATATAAGTGGCATGTAACTTTTCTCTTGAACATCTTTCCTTTTCTCATACTTGTGACACCAATCATAATAGTAACCGCACCCCTTAAACTAGGCTATGAGCTCATACCTTAACTAGTCGTCACTAGTTCTTACTTATCCTCTTGATAAGCGAATCATAAACATAATCATAATCATCATAATCCCGACTCCAGAGTACGGGTAGGGGCCTAAGGATCACCCATCATGGGACTTTTTCCTTCTTCGAAACGCATCGACTGGTTAAGACCAACGACTTTGTCCGCTTTGGCAGGCTAATGTCTATGCCCTCACGGTTTTACCTTCTCTCCAGGAGAAGTACGTCTCGGTGTGTCACCTTAAACATCATATACTTTCATTCTTCGAAACGCATCGACTGGTTAAGACCAGCGACTTTGTCCGCTTCGGATGGCTCGACGTCCATACCCCACGTTTACTTTCTCCTCAGAGCAGGAGAAATGCGTCTCGGCATATAACTTTAAACTTCATATTTCTCAAAAACTTTCTTTTGTCCCTCAAATTTGACGGAAATTCGGCGGCATAACGCTACTCTCCGAATTTCCTCAAATTTGAGTCATGCCACATAATTCAGTCACATGCATCATTTTCATGGAACTTTCTCATTGCAATAACTTTCTAGTTCACATGAGCATATTTCTCAATTTCATTCATATCTTTGAAACATTATGCATCTCAAACACAACATTTCATCATATCACCATATCAAATTTGGCACATAAAGTTTCATGCTCAAGGAACTAACATAATCACATCATCATAAGTGTGCACGAGGTTCATCATCATAATCATACTTCTCGTCCACCTATCTCATAGTATCTTATGCTTTGACCCTTACGGGCTTTAAACTTGTATTTGCATTTTATTACCCTCAAGGGGTTGGCACTTAAACTTTTCTCTAAGATTTGAACCCATCAAAATTTCAATCAGCACTTATCATAAAAGGGCAAAAAATATCACATGCTTAAGGGCTAAAATCTCCATTTGTGACCCTTTTTAAGATCCATCTTCGCCTAAGGCTCCATAATTAATTCTTAGATCAATTATGAGGGATTCCTAGGCATGTTTTCTAAGTTATAAACCACTTTAGATCTCTTATCATCATCTTAAACTTAGAAATTAACACCTAATTCATTTATGAAGGGATCTTGTACATGTCTTACTAATTATGAGCCATATATCCTTGAATTAATCATGCTAGAACAGATTTGCATCTCTTGCATTAAGGTGTTCTAGAATTCTCATCTCTAATCCCTTTTAAGTTACTTATTCTTTTCTAACTTTTCTAAATCGATCCTTGCTTCACTCAACATAATTTTACACATTTAACACCTTAGAACAGCATTTATACAGTAGCCAAACATAGAACCGAAATCATGAACCCATAAGATCACATAATCTCTTGGGTTGAAATGCATATAAGTTACTAGTTTTCTCTGGGATGTTTCTGAAACAAAAGGTGTTCAGGTAATCGATTACATGTTCCTAGTAATCGATTACAGGAGCTCATCATTGGGTTTCAACAACGAGTAATCGATTACATATAATGGTAATCGATTACTTGGGTTAAATCTGTTTTGAAAAAAGAACATAGGGTAATCGATTACATTATAATGTAATCGATTACATGGTTTCAAAGGTTCTGGGCATGAAAAAGCTGTAATCGATTACATTGCTCTGGTAATGAATTACAGAACCAAAAGTCCTTCAAAACCTTTGGTAATCGATTACATAGGTGGTAATCGATTACCAGAACCTTGGAATTTGAGAAAACATGATTTTGACACATTCCAAACTATTTTAAACATCTTGAGACCTCATAAAATAGTTTTCCAACATTTTCTTGAAATCATTCATGTATTTTACAAAATCAAACCATTATTGAATCATACCAAAACTCATCCATTTCTTTTTGAATGGAGTTTCCTTTTTAGGATACTTAGGGCAAGTCTTTGAGCTCTAGAGTATTTAGGTGATGACAAAATCTTAAACATGCTATGCACTTTATTTTACTCTTCATTAGAAAGTAAAGTGAGAGCATAAAATAAATATGAGATGCAACTTCATTATTATCTTTAAGGATTAAGTGATGACTTGAAATATAAACATGAAATGCAAGCTTGGGAATTTAAATATGGTAATGCAAGTTCATTCATTTACTCTTGTGAAATTAGTGATAGCATCAAAATAAACATGAGATGCAAGACATAAATTTAAACATGAATGCATCTTGTTTTTATCTTAGCTAGAGCTCTTGCAAGACTTTTAAAGGAACATAAACCTCAACCCATTATGTATCATAAGGCAAGCTTTAGAGTTCTTAGCACCTAGACTTCAAAAGAAATCTTAAGGTTTGAACTTCATCATCAAGCTTAAAGAAATGGACCCAAAGTTCAACACTTTGTCTAAACAAAACTACAAGAACTAAGTCATATTCTTTATTTTATTGCTCATGGGCTTCAATCTAGAGTAATCTTAGAACGGCCGACCAACTTTAAGGTTGGCAAGGGTAAGCTTAGAGCTCTTTGAAATCATGAGATTAACTTTCTTAACAAAACTTTTGTGATCTACTAGACATATTTTACAAACTTTGTTCAAATCCAAGAAGAAAAACTGAAATCCTTAAGGGAAAGAGGAAGAGGAAAATCGAAAACTTAAGCCAAGAAAAGAAAGGAAATCCAAGCATGTATGGTCCAAGACCAAGTTGTTTCAAGCTTTAGAGGTTTCTCACATGACAACAACAAGTCATTATCTTGAAACCTCATCATCAAGCTCACATTCTTTTGTAAAAAGGCCTCTTGGCCGAAAAAAAAGGGAAAGGGAAAGGAGTTTGAAACCAAGAGAAAAACTAGAACTTTCTTGAAGAACACAAACAAAAATCATCAAAACTTAACCCCTACCTTAAGAAGTCTTGAAGAGAGATATAAGAAAGCTTTGTTTTCTTGATGGAAGGAGAAGGAAATCCTCTTGGAGTCTTGAGGAAGAAATCAGCCAAGTTGAGGGAATTGAGAGGAAATGAGAAAGTGTAAGAATGCTTAAACTTGGCAAATGATCCAAAGAGCAACCAAGTTTTCAAAGGCTTGGTATTTATAGAAAAAATGAGACATGTTGGCTGATTTGGGGAGGGAATGGCTGATGGCTTTTCAAGGTCAATGGAGGAGGAAAATATCTCTTACAAAAGCATGGGCTTAGGCATGGCAAGCATGGTTGGAAGCATGGGCAAGGTATGGGCAAAGCATGGCCTAAGGCATGGGCTTGGAGTGCATCAAAAATCAACATGTGGCACCATTTTTGGGGGAATTTTCAGCCAGACATCAGCCAAGGGAGAAGGAATTTTGTTCATGTAATTGTGGTTTAAGGATGTGTTTAAGTGTTTCTTTGATTAAGGTTTTGGTTAGGAGTTTGTAAGCAAGTGTTTAGGTGAGAAAATGGTTAATTAAGGTGGTTCAAGACTTGATTAGGAGGGTAATCTTATTAGATTAGTAATTTAAAATAATTCTTTTGGTCAAATGAGGTATGGCTCAATTCCTTAATTTAAGGAATTGGAGAGAGAAAACACTATTCAAGATTCCATGACTAGGAATCTTGAATTAAAGAATACAATTAGAGTTTATCTAAGCAATCTTAGGTTCTAATTAACCTTAATAAATTATTTTGACTCTAGATTAATTATCGAAATAAATTAATCTTCGATTAGAGCCTAATATTGCTTAGGTTTGCTTAATTGCGTCATTAGGCTTACTGGACACGTTCTAGGGGCAAAATGGTAATTTTGCCTAAACTTGGACCTTTGGCAACTAAACATCAAACATTGCTCATAAACATCATTCTAAACTTCCTGAAAAGTTCTGGTTCAAACGGCACCTTTTACCCGTGTAGACACAGGAGGGTATTTTGGTCATTTTGAGCGAAAGTTTAGAAAATGAGGTTCTCCTCGAATATCATTCTTAACACATAATCCCCTTCAAACATCGAGTTACCCATTCGAGGGTTGTGGGGCTGTCCTGAATTTCGGGTAAAAATGACCTCAGGGCATTTTGGTCATTTGTACTCTAACAGCGGAAATTCGGGCGTTACATCTAACATAACCCAAGGCATTGCATAACTTGGGTAGAAGATTTTCATATGATTACGGGTTCTAGAATCTTCGTCTTTGACCCTTTCTAAGTTCCGTCTTCACCTAAGGCTCTATATTTAATTCCTAAACCAATATTAGGGATTCCTACACATATCCATTAGTTATAAGCCATTGTCCTTAAGTTTAATTATGCTATAACAGAGATTTACAATTTTTGTATCTAAGTGTTCTAAAATTCTCATTTTAAGTCCTTTTTAGTTACTTGTTCTATCCTAACTTCCCTAAATCGATCCTTGCTTCACTCAAACATAATTTTACACATTTCAACACCATAAAAGAATTTATACAGTGGCCAAGTATGCAAGGTAGAAATGAATGCATACACCTATAATCACATAGATTCATGATTTAAATGCGTATAAGTTACTAGTTTTCTCTTGGAATCATTTTAGGAACTCAAAACTCCTTTAGAAACCAATTTATCTCATTAATATCATGAAAATACAAGTGGGGTCAGTAGCTAAATTATTTAGTTCATGAAATAGTTTTAAGACATAAAATCTTGTTCGTAGCATTCTTTAAGTACACCTAAGCTTAGAAAAATTCCAAGACATAGACTATGGGCACTTATGATTAATAAACTCATCAGTCCATCATCATCATCACAAGGCCAAAATGGCTTCCTTGGATGCCTCCAATTTCTAAAACTTTATGTAGGATACTTGGGCAAGTCTTTGAGCTCTAGAATGTTAAGTGATGACATAAACATAAACATGCTATGCATCTTATTTTATTCTTCATTTAGAAAGTAAAGTGAGGCATAAAATAAATATGAGATGCAACCTCATTATTATCTTTAAAGATTAAGTGATGACTTGAAATATAAACATGAAATGCAAGCTTGGATTTAAACATGATAATGCAAGTTCATTTAGTTATTCTTGAGAGCTTAGTGATGGCATCAAAATAAACATGATATGCAAGGCATAAACATAAACATGAATGCAACTCCTTTTATCTTAACTAGAGCTCTTGCAAGACTTTAGAGGAACATCACAACCTTAACCCAATATGTATCTTAACAACATAAAGTGAAGCTTTAGAGTTCTTAGCACCAAGTCTTCAAAGAAGTTTTGGTTTGAACTTCATCATCAAGCTCAAGGAAATGGACTAAGACATAAACCTCAACACTTATCTAAACAAACATAAAAAGAACTACTCATATTCTTTATTTTATTGATCATGGGCTTCAATCTAGAGTAAACTCTTAACGGCCAACCAACTTTAAGGTTGGCAAGGGTAAGCTTAGAGCTCTTTGAAAACATATGATTAATTTTCTTAACAAAACTTTTAGTGATCTACTTAACATTTTTATCAAACTTTGTTCAAATAAGGAAGTGGAAACCAAAATCATCAAGGAAAAAAGGAAACCAAAAGCATTATCTTGAAACCTCATCATCAAGTTAAAGTTTTCATATAAGGCTCCAAGCTAAAAAGGAAAAAGAGAAGGAAAGAGCTTTGAAACCAAGAGAAATCTATAACTTTTTCTCAAAGAAAGTAAAGAAAACGTTGAAATAAAAACCCTACCTAAAGAAGTCTTGAAAGAAATGAGAAAAACTTGTGTTCTTGAAGGAATGAGAAGACAAAATCTTCTTAAATGGCAATGAAGGTTCGGCCAAGAAAGAACTCAAGAAAGATGATTTTTTTGAGAAAGCAAGCTTGGAAATGGAAAGGTTTGGTGTTTGAGAGATGGTTTGAGGTGAGGAATAGTGGTTTAAGGTTGTTTATGGTGGATTGTGGTGGTGGAAAGGTTTCTTTGAGGGAGAAGGAAAAAGAACAAGATGAAGAGAACTTTGAGAGAAAAATGAGAGAAAATGAAAGAAAGCTAAACTTGGCAAAGCTTCTAAAGTGTAACAAAGTTCTTCAAAGCTTGGTATTTATAGAACATTTTCCAATATGGAGGCTGCCAAAGGAGGAGTGGCCGACGGCCTTCTTAGCTTTGGGGAGGAAAAATATCTTCAAACTTTAGTCATTCAAAGGCATGGTTGAAAACATGGCTAGGTATGGTCAAGGTATGGCTTGAGGTATGGCCTTTGGAGTGAAATAAAAACCAACATGTGACATAATCCAAGGGCATGTATTTGGCCAGATTTCCAGCCAAGGGGAGGAGGAGATTTGTTCATGTAATTGTGGTTTAGTGATGTGTTTAGGTGTTTCTTTGATTAAGGTTTTGATTAGGAGTTTGTAAGAAAGTGTTTAGGTGAGGTAAAGGTTAATTAAGGTTGTCAAGACTTGATTTAGGGGGTGGTCTTACTAGATTAACAATTTAAAACCATTCTTTAGTCAAATTAGATATAGACAAGTTTCCTTGATTTAAGGAAATTGGAGAGAGAAAATACTATTCAAGATTCCATGACTAGGAATATTGAATCAAAAGATGTAATTAGAGTTTAACCAAGCAATCTTAGGTTCTAATTAACCTTAATAAATTATTTTGACTTGAGTTTAATTATCAAAATAAATTAATCTTCGATTAGAGCCTAATATTGCTTAGGTTTGCTTAATTACGTCATTAGGCTCACTATACACTATTTTAGGGACAAAACGGTAATTTTGCACTAAACTGCTAGAGCCTTCCGAGCCTCGCTGAACATCAAAAATCACTCATAACCACCATTTGAACTTCCTGGAAAAGTTCCTGCTCAACGGCACCTTTACCGCGTAAAATGCTAGGGGTATTTTGGTCATTTTGAGCCGAAAGTTCGGAAAACGAATTTTCACCTCGGATATCAAACATTACAGTTATAATCCCCTTCAAACATTGAGTTGACCCATTCGAGGACTGGGGTAAACCGTCCTTGAATTTCGGCAAAAATGACCTTAGGGGCATTTCGATTATTTGTACTCAAACGAAAAATTTGAGGCGTTACAAAATGACAAGTGGTACTCAATAGAGTCGGTTTCCTAAAGCTTTTTGAAAAGCCCCCTAAAATCTTAAAGTAAATCTTAGGTCTTTGTCAAATATTATGGTAGAAAGAATACCATATAGTCATATTATCTTTTGAATGTACAAACAAACTAATCTAAGAAATAATTGGCCTTGATGGATAAAAAATGAGCAATTTTGGTTAACTTGTTCACTATGACCTATATGGCATTATGTCCTAACAATGTCCTTGACAAATCCATTACTAAATCCATGGAGATACTTTCCATTTCCATTCAGGGATTTCTAGAAGTTGTAATGTTCCTCCTGGCTTCTCATTCTTTTAATCTTCTGACAAGTTAGACATTTCCTAACAAACACCACCATGTTTCTCTTCATCCTTGACCACCAAAACATTTTCTTTAGGTCTACGTACTTCTTATTGGTTCCAGGATGTATGGTGAAATTATCTTCATGATCTTTTTCCAAAATCACCTTCTGATTGCATAACACACATACCTGGCCTCTATACCTCCATATACCTTGATGATCTTGAGCAAATCCTCAACTTCCACCTAAACTAATCTTAAAGTATCTTGGAACCCTAGGTCATTTTGTTGTGCAACCAAGATTTGTTCCTTAAAGTTACTTGTCACCATTTTCTGACTTAACATAACTCCTCAAGGGGTTCCAAAATTCTTAAATTAAGTTTCTTAAAGCTCTCCACTAGTTCTATCCTTTTAATTATCATCCACACCACACTTAAAGATTTCCTACTTAGTGCATCAGCTTCAATGTTAGCCTTGCCTAAGTGAAAGTTCAAATCAAACTCGTAAGTCGAGAATTCCATTCCATTCCTCTATCATATATTTAGCTCCTTCTTGATCAAAGAGATATTTTAAACTCTTTGATCAAGAAAATTTAAATTTTACTCCATAGGGTAATGTCGCCAAATATTAAAAGTGAAAACCATAGCTGGGAGTTCGAGGTCATGAGTTTGTTAGTTCACCTTATGTGGTTTTAACTGTTGAGAGGCATAGGCAACCATATTGCGGTTTTACATTAGCACGTGTAACAACCTAAAATTATTTAAAAATTAATTTGAGCTTTATTCAGTCATAATTTCAAAAATCTGATAGTTTTAGCAATGATGAGAATGACCCAACGGACATGTTAAAAAACAAAATTTCCGGGCTACAAGTAAATAGTAACCTTGCGGGCCCCACAAGCCATTGGGACAATGAAACCCTAATTTCGGAACCAGAGATGGCCGAAACTAGAAAATATAGGGTTAAGGTTAGAAGTAGTTAGAAATGAGATTTTAAGCCTGAAATTAATTTTAGGCAATATTTGATTACCTGGTACGGTGTTTTACCTTGGTAAAATTTAATGTGCGATTTCTAACATTGAAAGATAGTTTAATCTTATAAAAAAGATAATGTCTATGCTTTAGAAACAAGTGTAAGGCTAGGATTTAATCTTGAATTATAAGATTAAATCATAGCCATTCATCTTGTTTTCTTTTAGAAAAAGTTTGGATTTTATATTAGATAAATATTACATTTAACCTAAGATATATCTAAGTCCACCAACCTTATCCCTCCATTTATGAACATTTTGGACAACAACCTCAAACTAGCCACCCTCCATTGTTGGTTCACCAACACCATGGAAACTTGATTCAAACCTCCATAATCCTAGCCTAGACTTGATAAAAGCACAAACTCTCTTCACAAAACTTGTTCTACTCATCAATACCTACCAATCTTACCAATTGAAATTTCAATTCCTCATCAATCCTAACCTTGATACCTCATTACCTCACTGCCTAAGGAAGGGTTTGGGGCTAATTTGGCAGCCTCAAACTGAAAAGACACCATTTGGAACCTCCTTTGGAGTTATAAGCTCTAAAGTTTTCAAAGTAGGGTTTTATTGTCTTCTTTATGGAAATTCTATTTCTTGCAGATTTTGATGGTTTCAAAATTGAATTTTCTATTTCTATTGTGTGATTACACATATATAGATGTATTTGCTTTGGTGGAGTGGTTTGGTTTTGTGGAAAAATTATTTTTATCAAAAGAGATTTTGAATTAGGTTATTGAATTTCAGTTTTATCACAAGCGGGGACAAGTTATGAATTTTCTGATATGTTTGTGGTATTTTTATGAGCTAGAAAAATTATATATTGAAGTTAACATCCTAAGCTAGTCCCGTGATTTTTCTTGAGCCTTGGATTGAACCCTTGTACCTTTAAAAAAATCATGAACCAACTTCTCTACTTCTTGAATTGTTAAAGCTGAAGCGAATTTTGTTAATTTTGTTACTATAGCAAATGATTGATTTTTCCTTTGAAATTTTTCAGAATGTTGGAAACATCTTGAAGTTCAACCCTGATTTTTATTTCTAATTGGTTCAGTCTAGGTTTAAAAATTATGGAATTCTAGCTTTAAGAATTAGGGGTTTTCTTCCTTTGAATTTGTCTAATTTTGTTAACATAGTTAGAAAATAATTCTTACTCTGAAATTTTTATAGGACCTTGTAGACACATTAAAGTATCTTGGATAATTTTTATAGCCTCTGAATTGGTTGTTTGATATGCAAATAAATTTTGGTACTTTAGTATAAAAGTTGTCCATGTGTTGGAAATGAACCCAATACTTGAATTGGTAATGTAATGGCATTTTTGGTTCAAGTATGATGTATATGAATGCATGCTTGTGACTTGAGAAATTGATTTACAAGGGGCATGATTGAAATTACATTGTGAATGAATGCCTACATGTGGCTTATGCATGCATTTGAGAAAGAAAAGTACATAATGTAGTTATATAAGAAAGAAAATGTATGAACATCAATCGTGCATATTCTGACATATGAACAAAATAGAAACAAGACTTATGTTGATTGAGGGGAAGGCAAAAAAGGAACTTCCCTAGAAATAATAAGAGCCGGTAGACGTAACGGCTAGGAATAGATTTGTGTGTGATTCAGAAAGCAAAAAATGAAGTCTAATGATCACGTAGAATGAGCTTAGTCCTTGAAGGCGTCTATTTCTCATTGTTGCCACGTGAGATCGATACATAACCCCTAGGTGTGGTCCACTATAAATACTATGTGGTATAAACTAAATCTTTCCTATGTCAATGAAAAGAAAAATGCACCGAGTTGAGTTCTATGGCCATCACTAAAACCAAGTCACTTAGAATAATTTCACTGCATTTAGCATATGCATAATCATACCATATTTAATTGCTTGATTAGAATTACTTACTACGTATTTGAGCTTTACAATATATGTGCACTAAGTGATTGATTACTAAAAGCTACCCACTTCGAAAGATTGATTTTGAACTTTTAAAATGAACCATTGTTACGTAATGCATGATCATTGTAACAACCCGATTTTTTGTGATTTGCAAAATTACCAAAACACCTTGAGGTTTTTTTTGCCCGAGTAAAAAGACGGTTACGGGCTATCCTAAGGGGTTAGTTTGATGATTTGGGGGAGATATATTTTGGATGAAAATGAAAGATAAATTAATTTTACTTACTAATCTTTAGTCAAAATAACTAATTGAGGTTAAATTATATAAGAAAATCCAAAATTTGCATATTTTATAATGCCCAAACTTCTTTTATTGTCTTTCATTCATTTCCTTTGAACACTTGAATGAAAAGTAATTACTCAAAAAGATGTAAGTTTAGCTTTAAAGTCATGTGCATTGTAAAATAAATAAATAAATAAAATAATAATTCAATGCCCACCTATAAAAAGAAGTAAAAATGTTGCTAACAAGCTAATTGCACAAAAACCCAATGTCAATATAACCTAAATCAGCAGCAATGAAGCTAAATTTACTGATTCTTTAATCATCTAGTATATTATTATGCTTATTTGCTTATTGAACTTCATGTTGTATAGCATACACATTACTATAGTGATATTATGTGTAAAACAAAATTTATATAGATAACAATTTTTAGAATATTGATACCACAAGCTATAATACCATACACATAAGACATAACATCATGTAACTTGTGTTTTCTAATTGTATAATCATGTTAATGGATGGTTTCACAGTATCTATTATTTTGGAACATTATTTTGTCATATGTATAAGGCAACAATACATGGTTTTAATGTAACGCCCGAATTTTGCTATCCTGCAAAATACCAAAATGCATTTAGGTAATTTTCGCATGAGATGAGGTTGAACAAACCTTAATTATGAATTTTAACATTAGGGTAACATTATATGAGGCCTGGATAGCAATTTGTGCAAAAATCGTAAATCGAATTTTCGAATGAAAATGACCAAAATGCCTTGAGTAATTTCCAAAATTGAAGATAGCTAATCCCTATTCTCAAGGGGTTAGTTTTATGTTTGAAGGAATTATTTGTATATTGATGTTGAGGTAAAAATCCAAGTCCCAACTTTTACCGTACGTAAAATTACCAATTTACCCCCTGTAATTTAACACAAGATTGAACAATGTTTGAACCGTTATCACCGGGAAGCCTAATGTAACGCCCCAACTTTTACTATCATTTAGAATTACCGAATTACCCTAGGTAATTCTTATATAAATTTGAACCGAACAATCCTCAATAAAGGAATATAACATTAGAAAAGAAGTTATGAGCAATTCCTGCAAAGTCGCAAGGAATTTCTGTACGTGTAAAATGACCAAAATGCCCTGAGGTTATTTTACTAGAAAATGAGGATCGTGGGCCCCATCCTCAAGGGGATGTTTTGAGGATAATAAGGGATTGTTTGTGTTATGTGTGTTAATAGAGGAGAAGAATCTAATTTTGAGTTTCGACGCGAAATGACCAAAACGCCCCTGGCGTTTTAACTCCGATTTGCATGCCGACTTAGCCCGAACCTCACTAAAATGTTTTAAAAGGTGTTTTTAAGCCATGATTAACCATTGGTTAAGCTGGATGGCCCCAATTTTTGAGTAAAATTACGATTTTGTCCCTTCTTGTGAGTTTTGCAAATTTTGAGATTTTTGATTCGTCTAGCAAAACCTAAGCAATATTAGGCTCAAATTAAAGCTTATTAAATTCTAATTATTAATCTAGAGTCAAAATTATTTATTTAAATTGATTAGAACCTAAAATTGCTTAAAAACACCCAAATTGCTTACTAATTCACCTAAGCCCTTAATTGCAAATTCTCTAATTTGCAAAGATACCTACCTACACCTAAATAATGCATGGAACACACAAATTTCTCTTCCTTGGGCTATAATGCACGAAATTATATGGCCTAATATGCATCAGAAAATTTGTCAAACTTGGCACAAAACTCAAGGTATGAAAACAAGGAATCATGTTTCATGATTCCATGTTTTAAGCCACCAAACAAGATGATTTTTCCTTCCTTGTTTCCTCCTCAAATTTAGTCAGATTTTCCTCCTCCTCTTGTCCATACATGAGCTTGAATTCTTCTATAAATAGGCATGCTTAAGGAGTCTTAGATGCTTGCTCAAAATTGTACACATTTCTAGTTTTTCCAAAGCACCAAAAGCTTTCTTTTTCCTTCTCTCTTGGCTGAATTCTTTCTTCAACTTTTCAATATTTTCTTCCATTTCACTCAAAGAAACCAAGTTCTCTTCCTTTCCTTCAAATCAGATTAGGTAGGGAGTTGTTTCTAAGTTCATTTTATGCTATGACAAGTTATGTTTCTAGCTCAAAAATGATGATTTCATGGACTTTCTTCTAGCTTCAATTTTGGTTTTGTTTTCCCCTTTTCTTTAAAAACATTTCAGCCTTATGGCCTAGATTATGATGAGACCATGGTTTGATGATGAGGTTCTTGAGTGTTGGTTGCAAAGCCTTCACAAGTTAGACCTCTAAAACTTGAAGGTTTCACTAGTTTTTAAAGCTTTACAATTTCGGTTTTTCTTTCCTTATTTTTCTTTAATGATTTTGGCCAAATGGCCTAAGAAGGAATATGATGATAGCTTGATGATGAGGACCTTGAGTGTTGGTTGTAAATCCATCACAAGTTAGGCCTCTAAAGCTTGAAAATTCCACTTGATGCAAAACTTTAAAGAATGATGTTTTTATGATGTAAAAATAAAGATCTTGAGTTTAGAACTTGAAAGATGTATTTTTCACTTTGTCTTGCTAAGATATATTGGGTTGAATTTATATTTCTCTAAAGTCTTGGAAGAGCTCTAGTAAAGAAATAAAAGGAACTTGCATCCATGTTTAAGTTTATGCCTTGCATAACCATGTTTACTTTTATGTCATCACTAAATTCTCAAGAATAAATAAATGAACTTGCATATCTCATGTTTAAATTTCCAAGCTTGCATTTCATGTTTATATTTCAAGTTGTCACTTAATCTATAAAGATAATAAAGAAGTTGCATCTCATATTTATTTTATGCTCTCACTTTATTTTATAATGGCTAAAAGAATCAACGCATGACATGTTTATTTTATGTCATCACCTAAAGATCCTAGAGCTCAAAGACTTGCCCAAGTATCACAAGCAAAGTTGGAAAATGGTAGTATCACTTTCAATTTCCTTAAGATTATTGGAGTTAAAGAATTCATTCTTTAAGAAGTCTTGAGATTGGAGCTTAATAAGATGTAATAAGAATTCTCTTCTCCCTTCACCGGTCCATGCGGACTAGGCGCTTCCTTTTAAGATTCTCTTCTCCCTCCACTCAATGGACTACCGCTCCAGTTTCTTGCATCATGTTTATATTTCAAGTTCTTGCATCATGTTTAATTTTCAAGTCATCACCTTAAATCTTAAAGATAAAGAAATGGATTTGCATATCATGTTTATAATTCCAAGTTATCACCTTATAATGACAAGATTAAAATGAGGTTGCATAGCATGTTTATGATTCTAAGATATCACATAAATCTCTTAAGCTCAAGACTTGCTCCTTTTATCTTAAGTGAGAATTTTAATTATGAAGATTCTTTCAAGTTTAGCAAAAAGAATTAGTTTCTAAAAGAGTTTTAAGGCTTTGCAAAGATTTTATGGGAAACTAGTATCTTACATGTACTTAAAATGTGATTTTAAGCAATTATGTGAGGTTCATGATTCAGCCACTAATATGAGTTTAGTACTACTGTATGATGATGGTTTAATATGTTTAAAGTTGTGATAATCATGGTTTATTGCTAAAGGAATGATTCTATGCATGTTAGAAATAAAACTAGCTTCCAAAAAAATAAAAGCAAGATTTCTAGAACTCTAGAAAATGAAATTTATGCATTTTGTCAGAACCTTTAGCAGCCCTAAGAACCAGGTTCTATTATGTTTAGATAAGAGAGAATGATTCATAATTGGTTTAGTAATTAATTTTAGCACCATAAGGAAAGCTGGTAATGAGAAAGGGTTAAAAATGCAACTTTAGCACACGTGAAGCCTTAAATATAACTTGCTGCCTATGCTGTCCCATATAGTTTAATAATATTCTTAAGGCTTATAATTAATGGTAATGATGATAATGAATCCTTTAGATGCATGATTAATTAGTTTGATAATTGAGATTACTCGATTCTAAAGTTTCGGTTGTTTAAAGTTTTCGGTAAGAATTTATGATGATGGTTCTTTGAAGTTTGAAATGATAAGTCTATGTAGTGATTTGATGCTTATTAAGTATTTGATATCATTGAATGACTTCATAGTTTGCATGATATAGTTGCTGTTGCAAACAATGAGAATGTTTATGCATCCGATGATTATGAATTCAGAGTTGTATTATGATATAACATGCAAAGACTTAAAGGTGACTCAAAATATATGAGGAAATGACCCTTTGGACCCATCAGACTATAGGTGGTGAAAGGTGATCCTGAGAAAATGATCCTTTGGACCCATCAAACTATAGCGGTGAAAAGGTGATTCTTGCCCCCTAGTCCGTTCTCTCAAAAGGGTAGAGACGGAATTTTTACTTATTAAAAGGGATAAGTATATGCTAGTGATGACTAGTAAGGTATGAGCTCATAACCTAGATTACTCCCAAAAGGGTGGAGTATAGGGTGGCCCAGGAAAATGATGATGAAAGTAACTTTAAGTCACCTAAGAAACTAAGTAAATGCATTATGTGAATATGATGTTCTGCTATGCATAGTATTTATGAGATGATGATGAGAAATATGATGTTCTGCTATGCATAGTATTATGAAATGATGATGAGGAATATGATGTGATTTTATGCATAACTATGTTATTATATATGAAAGGAAAAGTTCATTATAAACATGACATGTTAAGTTTATGATGCATTATAAGACGCATGATTAAAACCGATGAACCTCTAAAGTATATTTTCAAACTTAATAAATCAATCTTAGCATGCTCACTATTTCATAATAACCCAGAGGTTCCTGAGGACGATGATGATGACACGATGCATATGAGGTGAGTACCTACTGAGATTCTTATAAAAGTTTCTCACTCCTCTTCTTTCTTTCCATCTCGTCTTCAGAAAGTTGATGATGTTCGTGATTCCGTTGATGCTCTCACCTGGTAGATGTACTTGATCTGGTGAACCAGCTTATTATCCTTGAGGAACGTATCGCTAAACTTTGTGTGAGCTTGGATATCTATCCCTATCCTTGGAGTGTTATTACTAGGTGCCATTAATGGATGTCCTTCCATCCATATATTATTTATATTTTGTTAGATTGCCTACACCTAGTCTTTTTCTTGGTAGGCAAACTATCTATGTGTTATGTAATTATGGATGTTATATGATGGAGCCACTATGATGTTTTTCATGCTATATCTTCACGTTATTCACTTTATTTCGATTATTGTTCACGTTATGTGCGGCTCACGTTTTCAATTATGTTTTAAAAAAAAATGGCTCGTAATTTCACTAAGTATTTTCAAAGTATGATGAAAGAACTGAAGCAAAGAGTAAAGTCTAGTAATTAATTAGATACAATCTAGGTGTATGGTTAATTATTAGGGTGTTACACCTAAAATGTTTGTACTAAGTAATATCTGGAAGGTTTAGGTAATTCCAAAGTTTTATGTGAAATTACCTTTTTAACCCTAGTTAATGCTTAATGAGTTCACTTAAGTAATTAAGGCAATGTTCGCTCTAATTCTTTTGAATTGATTTCATTTATTTATTAACCTTGGGTCAAAAATAATTACTTGAGGTTAAAAAATAATTACCTAAGGTAATTAGAGCCTAAGAATTGTTTAGGGAAATTTAATTTTCTTTCTTAATGATAAAATAAAAAATATTAAGATTAAGGTAAATCTAGTGCACTTTCTTGCTTTGTTTAAGATTAGGACTTATGTTACTAATCAATTTTCAACTCAATTGAGATTAATTCCATTACTAGTATAAGATTACTCTTTTAACTTGTCTTGGTAAATCTTAAACATTTGATTTTTACCATTTACCCTAAGTTACCAATTCATGATTTACTATCTAATTAAATATACTATCCTATGCTATCTTATCCTATAATCTATCAAGAAATCCACAAATGTTCCCATTATAGCCCAACAAGTTAGCGGCCTTCCCATGCCCCCAATTAGCCCCATGATATTTTTTCTATAAATAATACACTTACAAACATCATGGCATTACCATTTGCTTTCTTGAAGTTGTTTTGCTTAAAAACTCTGCATTCTCTCAAAGAAACACTAAGCTTCCTTCTTCTTCCTTCTCCATAGCCAAGAAGCTCCATTCTTGACATTCATCCAAGCTAGCAACTTCAAACAAGCACATTTCCACCATAGATCAACTCCTAAGCACCTAAACTTTCCATTTCCAAATACAAAAACCCAAGAAAAATTCTTCCTCCATTCTAACTTGCTTTGGACAAATTCATCATCCCATTTACGAGTAGATTTTTCTTCTTGTTACTTCATAAAAGCTCAAGCTTTACCTTTTATAAAAAAGAAACAACTTGGTAGGGATATTATTTCATGTTCTTTCTTGTGTTCTTTCCTTTAAAGTTTTGGTTTCTAAGGATTGATAATGACCATGGCTTTATGATGAGGAATCATGGTGGTGGTTGTGAATCCATCATATAATGGACCTCTAAAGCTCAAGGTTTAGTTTTTGTTATCAACAGATTAACGGAATAATTGTTAGTTTCCTTTAAATTGATTCCTTTTGAGCTTGATGATGAGTTCAAGGAATAAGGTTCTTGGAACCATGGTAATAAGAACTCTAAAGCTCACTTCCTCATTGTTAAGATTAATTGGAGTCAAAGAGTTCATTCTTTAAAAGGTCTTGAGTTTTGAGCTTAACAAGATATAAAAAGGAACTTGCATCCATGTTTATGTTTCAAGTCTTGCACATCATGTTTAAATTTCAAGCCTTGCATAATCATATTTATATTAAAAGTAATCACCTTAATTCTTGAAGATAATAACAAGGATTTGCATATTATGTTTAAATTTTCAGCCTTGCATAATCATATTTATATTTTAAGCAATCACCTTAATTCTTGAAGATATTCTTGAAGATAATAACAAGGATTTGCATATCATGTTTAAATTTCTAGCCTTGCATAATCATGTTTATATTTCAAGCAATCACCTTAATTCTTGAAGATAATAATGTAGACTTGCATATCACGTTTAAATTTCCAAGTCTTGTACATCATGTTTAAATTTCAAGTCATCACTTTAAATCTTAAAGATAAGGAAATGGATTTGCACATTATGTTATATTTCAAGCCTTGCATATCATATTTATATTCCAAAGTTATCACCTTATAATGACCAAGATTAAAAATGAGATTGCGTGGCATGTTTATGATTCTAGTTATCATCTAAATCTCTAAAGCTCAAGACTTGCTCCTTTTATCTTAAATGAAAATTTTAACCATGGACATACTTCTAACATATAATTTCAGCCTTATGATGACAATAGGCCTAGAGTGGAGTTTTACTTTATGTTAAGGCTTCATGTGTTTTCAATGCCTTGTAATAATTTTAAGAAAATCTAGTAACTAGAAATAAATTATGACACAATTTTTCCAAGTTCTTGGAAATTAAAATAAAAGATTCTGATGTGCTTTTATAAATTCTGTAATATGTTGTTTGGAATGGCTTAGAATGTTGAAAATTACTATTAGTTGTTGTAAAAATCATTCTTGAGACATTAAGTAAGACTAGTAACTAGAAATGTGCACAAGTGCAATTTTTGAAAGCTTCTATAAATGTAAATTTTGGCTACTGATTGGGATTATTAGTTTATGTATAATGCTGTTTGGGATTGTCCAATTGTGTAAGAATTACTAATAATTAGTGTAATAATTAATTTTAGCATCTTAGGAAAAGCGATAATCAAAAAGGGTCAAAACGTAATTTCTAGAACACTTAAGATTTAATTTTTCTAATATTTCTCAATGCTATTTGATGCTATTCATGAGGCTAAAAGTTAGTGAAAATTATTGTAATAATCACTATTGGTCTTCTTGAGGCATAAAAGGATAATTACGAGTGTTAAATTAAATCAATTTATAGCTTTGACCGTTTAAAGGCTAACGAGTAATTCCTAATAACTTGGGTTGAAAATGAGAATTGTGTTTGTAATGACCTTTGGTGCATTATGTATATCTTGATAAAGCATAGCATGTGTATTAGCTGAGCCAAGTCCTTGATTCCTACATACTGGGTAGGAGCATGTTTAACTTTTAATAAGATGTTAATAATAGCATGCCTATGCAAATCATGTTATGTTGAGTTAATTATGATTGATATTTTAAAAATGCATAGTTGATGTGTTCTATGAGCATGAAATGTGATTTCATAAGTTATAATGATATAATGCTTAGGTTTGCACTTTAATGAACATGCTAAAATAAAGGTGACATAAGACACATGGAAATGATCCTCTAGACTCCTCGAATTAAAGGTTATGAGAGGTGATCCAAAAAGGACCTTTTAGACTCCAAGACTTAATGGTTATGAAAGGTGTTCCCATGCCCCCTAACCCGCACTCTAGGAGTCAGGAATTTTAGCTTATCCTGGGGATAAGTATAAACTAGTGATGACTAGTTAAGTATGAGCTCATAACCTAGAACTCTCAAGAGGAGAGAAGATATAGGGCGGCTCCCAAGGAAAAGTGAATAAGAAATTTAAGTCACCTAAAAGAATAATGAGGAGAAATCATGTTAGAAAGATCTATGTTCATTATATCATGTACATTGGTTGTGATTTTTATGATAATTGGCATATGACATTGACATGCATTCATGATATAGTATGATGCATCCATGACATTAAGATTCATGTTAAAAGATACGGATCTCAGCTAAAGGTATTGGAAAATTAATAAATGAACCTTATGCATGCTCACATTTTCATAATGAATCCAGAGGTTCCTGAGGACGATGATGATGACACAACGCATTAGGAGGTGAAAGCTCTACAGAAATTCTTTTATAAGTTTTTCATTTCTTCTTCTTCTTTCTTTCCATCTCATCTTTAGAGGTTGTGGCAACGTTCACGAACTTTGTGATGCCCCTACGTGGGAAATGCACTATGACCTAATTAACCGGTCTTATCATTTTGTGGGTCATTGTATAGTTTGTTTGTACGTCTTTATGGATCGTCCTTTTACACATCCAGTTTCAGTAACTGGTTCTCCCCACTGCCTCTTTCCGGATGATCTTGCTTTCGAGCGTTCGCGTCCGCATGCTCAGGAGTTTGCATATACTCACTCGTTGCCATTCTCTTTGAGACTTCCTGGATTACACACCCCGGTCACCACCTTGTTGTGTTAGGTCATGGTCAGACCCAGAGGATCCACCCTCCGTCACCCCTCAGGTGGGTCTTCCTATTGTCTCTATGGAGGTGGGAGGTGATAATGATGGAGAGACCATGGTCATGCAGCCAATGAGAAAAGTGAAGCTTGCACATAGAGGCGCTACTCGTCCTCACCGAGGGCCCATGTCCGACCCATGGGACTTTATGCCACACGAGACGGGTTGATCCGTGGTTTTCACTCTAGGCGTTCTGAGCAAAGTAGTGAAAGCGAAATCTTATGCTAGTTTATTTTGTATTTGATTGCTATTGTTTGTCTTAGATTATTTGTACATAACTTAAGCTTAGTTGATGGGTAGTGTATTTTGGTGCTTCATATGGAATGATTAATACTTGTGCTATAACTATATATGATGATGTGGTTATGTTCATGTGATCGTTGTGCACGTATGTGACTAGTTTTTATTTCTTCTTTATATGTGCAAGACGATGATGAGTTTTACTTAATATGCGCGGCTCACGTTTTGTTTTTTTAAAAACAAAATTTACCTATAATTTCATTAAAGTATTTTCAAGAGTTTAAATCAAAGAACTGAACAAAAGAGTAATAACTAATAATTAACTTAAATACGTCCTAGGAGTGTTGAGTTAAATATTAGGGTATTACATTTTGGTATTAGAGCAGTTTAGTTCTCATAGAGCTGAGGATTAGACGACTATGCTTCTTAAGCATGATGCGATAGTTATGTCATGTGTAGTGCTTTATTGGTAGAATAATCTATAGGATAGCAATGCATGACCCCTATCTATACGTGTGTGTCATGGTAACTAGCTCACTTTGCATGAAGTATTGAGCATGATCACCTCAGTGTTACTATTTTGTGTGCTTAGGAACCAATGGTGTGACTACGCAGGAAAGAACCACGAGCTCAAGCGAGCATAGTAGGGATAGGCAGAGGCCCTCCAAGACATGGCAAGAGCCATGCAGATGATGTTTGAGTGTATGGACCACCAGGCCGACTGGTCGTATGCCAAAGGAACTGAACACGCCTAGTTTGGGGAGTTCCGAAGGGTGAACCTTCCCCGTTGGAACCCTAAACCCCAACTATGCCGAGTAGATCAAAATGTGGAGAAGATCTTCTCGGTGATCTCCTATCGAGGAGCAGAAGGTGACCTACGCTGCCTACATGCTAAAGGCAGATGCCGAGTTCTAGTGGATTGGCACTCGGAGATTATTGAAGGCATCCGACACACTAATTAACCGGGAGATATTCAAACCTATTTCTACGAGAAGTATTTCCCAGCATCGATGCGGAATACTAAGGACATAGAGTTTATGCAGCTGGTTTAAGGGGAATGAGTATTCCAGGACACCATGAAATTTGAGGAACTAATCAAATTCTCCCAAATCCTTCAAGGGAACCCTGACGAGTTTTGAAAGTGTGTCAAATACGAGGCGGGCTGCTGGAGAAATTAACATCCTGTTGTGCACTTGGAGATTAGGGATTTCCACCCTAATCAACAAGTGTTGCATCATCGAAGATAGGCAGAAGAGGCTAAGCATACCAAGGACAGAAAACTTTACCAAGAAGCTAGCGCGCAAGCCCCAAGTTTCAAGCCCCAGCCTAGGCCCCAATTTGACGAGGTTAAGCCGCAAGGCCCAGGAGGAATTTCACCACAAGGGATCAAGTGGTCCTAAGGGTAAGGTTCCCTAGAGGTTCCTGTTGCACCCTGAGACCTGCACTTGCCGTTGTATGCTCCAAATATGGGAAGTCACATGGGACTGACCCCGCTGCTAGGTCAGGGAGTCTACTTCAAGTACGAAAAGCCGGGACACTATGCTAGAGAGTGCACATAGAGGAACCTACGCCCCTATCCCCGACCACAACACCAAGGAAGGTTTTCAGCGTCAACGCGAAGACTGGCAAGGTCCAGAAGCCTTATAGAAAGTAAGTGTGAAATGAATGGTAGTACCTTAACTGTCGTTTGATTTTGGTGTGACCCATTCATTCATATCACATGCTAGTGTCGAGTCTTTACAACTATATGTGTCTGAACTTCCTTTTGATCTTACTATTTCTACCCTACTAGTAAACCTATTAGGACTTGTAGGTGTTGTTTAAACTGTTATTTCACTATTGAAAATAGACCCTTTATTTTGGATTTAGTCTCCTGCCAATGCATGGTATAGATATAATTCTCAGCATGGATTGGCTTCACACCAATCGTGTAATGTTAAATTGCTATACTAAGGCTGTTATCTTTCTTCCTACCCCTGTTGTTTCTAGCAAACCTTTAAGCCTTTATCTAAGTATTGTAGAAGTCAACTGTTATGGGGAGAAAGTAAAGGATATGTTCTCCTAGCCGCTAGCGAAGTAGACTTTGAGCAAGACATTGACAAGGTTCCTATAGTAAGAGATTATCCCAAGGTGTTTCCAGAATATACTGACTTCCTCCTGATAGAGATAGAGTTCTCCATAGAGTTAGTCCCGGGATAGGGCCAATATCCATAGCACCTTATAGAATGTCAACCATGGAGTTAACCAAGTTAAAGGGCAGTTAGAGGAGTTATTGGAGAAAAAGTTTGTGAGACCGAGTGCTTCACCATGGGGAGCCTTGGTCTTATTTGTGAAAAAGAAGGACGGGAGCATGAGACTATGCATAGATTATAGGTAGCTGAACGAGTGACAGTGAAGAATAAGTACCCCTTGTCTAGGATTGACGACTTATGGATCAACTAAGGGAATTGGTGGTGTTTTCTAAGATTGATTTGAGGTCAGGATATCACCAGATTAGGGTGAGGGATGAGGACATACCTAAAACCTGCTTTTAGGACATGGTATGGCCACTTTGAGTTTATGGTGATGTCGTTTGGACTAACAAATGCTCCTGTATTCATGGATTATATGAATAGGATTTTTAGACCCTATTTGGACCAGTTTGTGGTGGTTTTCATAGATGATATACTCATCTATTCAAAGACCCATGAGGAGCATGAACGTCACTTGAAGTTGGTTTTGGAGATCCTGAAGGAGAAAAAGTTGTATGCTAAGTTATCTAAGTGTGAATTTTGGCTTGGAGAAAGTGAAATTCTTAGGTCATGTGGTGTCAAAAGGAGGTATTGCCATGGATCCTAGTAAGATAGAGGCCGTGATGAGCTGGAGAGACCTAACATGGTAACGGAGATAAGTAGCTTTTTGGGATTAGCTAGTTATTAATGTAGGTTTATTAAAGGATTTTCCTAGATATCGTTACCCTTAACCAAGCTCACCAAGGAAAATGCCCCTTTTGTCTAGACCCCAGAATATAAGAGTTTTCAGGAGCTGAAGGTAAAGTTAACCATGACCCTAGTATTAGTTTTGCCTTACCCCAATGCACCATTTGAGGTGTATTGTGATGTATTGGAAAAGGATTGGGTTGTGTATTGATGGAAAATAGGCAAGTAGTGGCCTATGCATCCAGACAACTCAAGCCCCATGAGACAAACTACCCCACCCATGATCTCGAGTTAGCAGCCGTGGTGTTTGCCTTGAAGTTGTAGCGACACCATCTATACGGAGTAAAGTTCAGGTGTTCTCTTATCACAAGAGTCTCAGTATCTCTTTGATCAGAAGGAGCTAAACATGAGGCAGAGGAGATGGATGGAGTTTTTGAAGGATTATGATTCTAGGCTAAACTATCATCGGGCAAAGCCAATGTAGTGGCTAACGCTTTGAGTTGAAAGTCACTGCACTTGTCTCTTATGATGGTAAAGGAGGTGGAGCTTATTGAGAAGTTTAGAGACCTGAACTTAGGGATGTCATTGATGACTAAGAGCATGAAGATGTGCCATCTAGTATAATAAGTGACTTCAAGGAGAGGGTTGCTCAAGCCCAACAAGAGGACGTAGAGTTTAAGAAGACCCTAGAAGTAGTAAGGGAAGGGAAGTTAAAGGGTTTTACCCTAGGAGTAGATAAGTTATGGAGGTTTGAAGGCCGGATTTGCATGCCGACGAGTGGTGACCTCCGAAAGGAGATCTTGGAGGAGGCTCACAAGAGCCATTTCACCATTCATCCTGGTACTACCAAGATGTATCAGGATTTGAAAAGATGTTTTGGTGGCCTAGGTTGAAAAAGGATGTGGCCACGTGGGTGAGTAAGTGCTTAGTCTGCGAGAAGGTGAAGATTGGGCACCAAAAACCTTCGAGGATATTGCAACCCTGTCCATTCCCAGATGGAAATGGGAAAGTATCTCGATGGATTTTGTGAGGTCTACCTAAGACCCAAGCTGGCCATGATGCCATATGGGTAATTGTGGACCGACTAACAAAGTCGGCTCACTTTTTGCCTATTAAGGTAACTTATTCATTGGATAAGTTGGCCCAGCTGTATATCCAAGAGAATGTAAAGTTGCACGTAGTACTGACGATAATCTTGGTATGATTCTAATTTACGTCGCGTTTTTAGGGAGCCTTTCAGAAGGCATTTGGTTTAAAGCTATGCTACCACCCTCAAACGGATAGGCAGCGAAGAGGATCATCAAACCTTGGAGGATATGTTAAGGGCATGTGTGTTGGACCAAAGAGGGAGTTGGGATAAGTACTTGCCACTGATCGAGTTCGCATATAACAATAGTTATCATGCGAGCATTGGTATAGCACTATATGAAGCCTTGTACGGATGGAAGTGTCAATCACCCTTTTGTTGGTATAAACCCAGAACAAAGCATGTTAGGACCCGAAGTCATAAGGGAAATAACAGAACAATTCAAAAGGATTAAGGATAGGATTCTTACTGCTAAAGTAGACAAAAGAGCTATGTTGATAGGCGGCGAAAGCCATTAGAATTCCAAGAGGGAGAACATATTTTCCTAGAATCACCCCACAACAAGCATAGGGTGAACAATGAGAGTTAAAAGTTGACCCCTAGATTTCTTTGTCCCTTTGAAATCCTTAAAAGAGTCAGGTCAATAGCCTACCAAATAGCCCTACCACCCAATTTTCCAAACTACACAATGTCTTCCATGTCTCTCAACTAAGAAAATACCAATCTAACCCTAGTCATGTGCTAAGCCAGAACAGGTACAATTAAGGGAAGACTTACTTTCAACCTACCATCCACAACGATCATGGACAGGAGAGTCAAGCAATTGAGAAACAAAGCCGTACCTTTGGTCAAGGTGGCATAGGGACATGATAGAGCAGAGGATGTCACATGGGAATTGGAATCGAAAATAAAAACTCAACACCCCACGTTCACAGGTAACGAATTTCGAGGACGAAATTCTGTTTAAGGAGGAGAGAAATGTAACGATTTTTGCTGTTGTGCAAAATTACCAAAATGCCCTTAGGTAATTTTTGTATGAGATTGAGGTTGACAAACCTTAGTTAGGAATTTTAACATTAGGGTAACATTATATGAGGCCTGGATAGCAATTTGTGTGAAAATCGCAAATCCCAATTTTGTGTGCAAAATGACCAAAATGCCTTGAGGTCATTTTTGCCTAGAAATTGAATATAGCCAATCCGACTATCCTCAAGGGGTTAGTTTTATGTTTGAAGAGAATTATTTGTGATATGTTGATGTTGAGGTAAAAATCTTAACTCCAGGTTTTTACTTCGTAAAATTACCAATTTACCCATGTGGTAATTTAACATAAGATTGAACAATGTTTGAACCCAGTCATTACCCTAAGCCTAAAATGTTTGTACTAAGTAATATGGAAAGTTCAGGTCATTCTGGAGAGTTTTAAGTGAAAGTACCTTTTTACCACTAGTTAATGCTTAATGAGTTCACTTAAGTAATTAAGGCAATATTAGGCTCTAATTCTTTTCGAATTGATTTCATTTATTAACCTTGGCTTAAAAATAATTACTTGAGATTAAAAAATAATTACCTAAGGTAAGTAGAGCCTAAGAATTTTTTAAGGAAATTTAATTTTCTTTCTTAATCATAAAATAAAAAATGTTAAAATTAAGGTAAATCTAGTGCACTTTCTTGCTTTGTCTTAAGATTAGGACTTATATTACTAATTAATTTTCAACTCAATTGAGATTAATTCCATTACTAGTATAAGATTACACTTTTAACTTGTCTTGGTAAATCTTAAACATTTTATTTTTACCATTTACCCTAAGTTACCAATTCATGATTTACTATCTAATTAAATATACTATCCTATGCTATCTTATCCTATAATCTATAAGAAATCCACAAATGTTCCCCATTATAGCCCAACAAGGCCAGCCTTCCCATGCCCCCAATCAGCCTTAGGAAAAGCTGGTAATTAGAAAATGTCAAAAATATAATTTCTAGAACACTTAAGATTTAATTTTTCTAATATTGCACAATGCTGATACTATTCATGAGGCTAAAAGTTAGTGAAAACTATTGTAATAATCACTATTGGTCTCCTTGAGGCATAAAAGGATAATTACAAGTGTTAAATTAAATCGATTTGTAGCTTTGACCTGTTTAAAGGCTAACGAGTAATTATTGATAACTTGAGGTTGAAAATGAGAATTGTGTTTGTAATGAACTTTGGTGCATTATGTATATCTTAATAAAGCATAGCATATGCATTAGCTGAGCCTGGTCCTTGATTCTGGTATACTGGGTAGGAGCATGTTTACCTTTCAATAAGATTGATAATAGCATGCCTATGCAAATCATGTTATGCTGAGTTGCAATTATGATTGAGATTTTAGAAATGCATAGTTGATGTGTTCTATGAGCATGAAATGTGAATTCATAAGTTATAATGATATAATGCTCAGGTTTGCACTTTAATGAACATGCTAAAATAAAGGTGACATAAGACACATTGAAATGATCCTATAGATTCTCCAAATTAAAGGTTATGAGAGGTGATCCAAAAGGACCCTTTAGACTCCAGGAATTAATAGTTATAAAAGGTGTTCCTATGCCCCCTAACTCACACTCTGGAGTCGAGAATTTTAGCTTATCCAGGGGATAAGTATAAACTAATGATGACTAGTTAGGTATGAGCTCATAACTTAGAACTCTCAAGAGGATAGAAAATATAGGGTGGCCCCCAAGGAAAAATGAATAATAAATTTAAGTCACCTAAAAGAATAATGAGGAGAAATCATGTTAGAAAGATCTATGTTCATTATATCATGTACATTGGTTGTGATTTTTATGATAATTGGCATATGGTATTGACATACATTCATGATACAGTATGATGCATTCATGACATTAAGATTCATGCTAAAAGATACGGATCTTGGCTAAAGGTATTTGGAAATTAATAAATGAACCTTATGCATGCTCACATTTTCATAATGAATCCCGAGGTTCCTGAGGATGATGATGATGACACAACGTATTAGGAGGTGAAAGCCTTATTGAGATTCTTTTATAAGTTTCTCATTCCTTCTTCTTTTCTTTCCATCTTGTCTTAAGAGGTTGGTGGCAACATTCATGATCTTTGCTGATGCCCTTATGTGGGAAATGAACTATGACCCGATCAACTGGTCCTATCATTTTGTGGGTCATTGTAAGTTGTTTGTACGTCTTTATGGATCATCCCTTTACATATCCGGTTCTAGTAACTAGTTCTCCCCACTGCCCTTTCCTGGATGATCTTGCTTTCACGCGTTTGCATCAGCATGCTCAACGTTTCCATATACTCACTCTGCATCATCTTTCAAGATTTCCCGGATTACACCCCGGTCACCACCTTGTTCTGTTAGGTCATGGTCAGACCTTTCAAAGGATCTACCCTCCCGTCACCCCTCAGGTGGGTCTATCCTATTGTTCCTATGGAGGTGGGGGTGATAATGATGGAGAGACCATGGTCATGCAGCCAACGAGGAGCGGAGCCTCACGTAAAGGCGCTACCCGTCCTTGTCGAGGCGCCCATGTCCAACCCACAGACTTTATGCCACACGAAACGAGTTGATCCGTGGTTTTCACTCTAGCATTCTGAGTAGGAGTAGTGAGAAGAGGAATCTTATGCTAGTTTATATTGTATTCGATTGCTATTATTCGTCTTGGATTACTGGACTTAACTTAAGCTCAGTTGGTGGGTAGTGTATTTTGGTGCTTAATGTGAAATGATTAATACTTGTGCTATAACTATATATGATGATGTGGTTATGTTCATGTGATCATTGCGCACGTATATGACTAGTTTTTATTTCTCCTCTATATGTGCAAGACAGATGATGGGTTTTACTTAATATGCGTGGCTCACATTTTGTTTTTTTAAACAAAATTTACTTAATTTTATTAAAGTATTTTCAAGAGTTTAAATCAAAGAACTAGAACAAAAAAGTAATAACTAATAATTAACTTAAATACGTTCTAGGCGTGTTGAGTTAAATATTAGGTTGTTACATTTAACATTTCAAGAATTTATTCACAACATTATAAGTATGCCATGTGTACACATTGGTGTGTACACATTGGTGGGTACATAGAATATCTTGGATTACATAAACACATGCTTTACGATGTTATTGATATATACACCTGATCATTTATAATGCACATTTGTTGTCTTTTGGCTGTTAGGCGCTGTACGCACACTATCACACTTCCAATGTTGTGGTTAACTGTTAAACATATTCATTGCAGGGCATGCTTTGGCATATGTGTGTGATTATGATGATTATTGCATATATTTCGCTAGGACTAGTATAGTGACATATATTTTCTTATATTTGTAGCTACAATTGCTTATTGATGAAACTTTTTACTTCAGACACTATAACTAGTTATTGTCTCTAATTCCTTACCAAGTTACACAAGTAATATAAAAATAGTTATGATGGGCAATAACATTAAGTTACAAAGAGAAAAAGACAAAAAACAAGAAGGAGTGGGACACGACATTCATCTCTATTCCCTACACTCCCTACAATGAAGATGGGCTCTATGCTTAGCTGATGAAATATTCAGCAACTAGAAGACATGGGAGGTAAGTTAGAGTGGGTTCTTCCCTATTCCATGAACAACGTGGAATCAAAGATTGATTATCAAAGTAGGGTCAGGGGAGCATCAGTATTTGAGGACGTTAGGAATCCCCTTAAGGACAAACTAACCTCGCATCCATCCTCATCGTCTATCATAAAAGAAAAATCTAAACTTTTAACCTCTACCCTCTCCCCACACTTCCAGTTACTATCTTCATCATTGAAGAAAGAGAAAGAACTGTCTCTAAACTGTAAAAGAGATCAAAGCAAAATCATAGAGATTTAGAATTTGGGGAGATCAAAACACAAGGAGAAGTAGGGAGCCGTGTGCTATCCTGTTGTTGCCTAATCTTATGTTCTTCTATTTTGGTATCACAAATCACACATGCACATGCATACACTATAGCTCTCCTGTTCTCAATTCACAAACAAACCATAGCAAGCAACCCTAAAATCACAAACCCAAACCTACCAACAATCAAAATGAAACCAAGCAGTTCTACATTATTACAACCAACCAAGTCCAAAGCAAATGTTCAACCTGAAACACTATCAAAATTCCCAAATAGTCCATATTCATACAAATTAAAACTATAAATATATATATATATATATATATATATATATATATATATATATATATATATATATGATGGCAAAGAACTAAATCTGACAAGGCAACTTGTGGTGATCAATCCAAGACTTATCATTCACCTTATCATCTTCTCTTGAGTGTGGCGCCTATATCTTTTTGATTAATCACAATCAACTTAAATACAATCCTAAACTCCAACCTGAAAGTACAAGGCGATCCTGGTTTATATTAGCTATTGATTCAAGTCACTCAACTCAAACAAAGCTAAATCATATCAGTTGGTATTCAAAGTACGGCTTCCTTGTAATTCACTGAACTTGTTCTATTTTTTCTTCATCATTATAAAAAAAATGTGAAAAAAAGAAAAATAGAAAAAAAAAACAAAAACAAAAAAGGAAACAGAAACAAAAAAAAAATTCTTGCTTTCAAATGTCATTGTGTTTTTCTAATCATTGTGAAAATTCCTTGCTTCAGTTCTATCACTAGTTGTCCCCTTTCTTGTGTTGGGTGATCAATTCTTATTGCCTTGGAAGAATTATTGATTAGGTTCTTTCTTAAGAACTCATAAGAGGAAGTTGAGCGGAAAAAGGCTAGAGAGAATCATTCTAGACAAAAGCTAATTTTGAGACTAAAACACGTGAGAGACATAACTAGGAGTGTAAACACTTAGTGAGGTTGTGAGGTTCTATATTTTTATTTTTTTCTTTTTTTGTTTAGCTAATATGGCAGATGATGCAAATATTCTCTTATTACACATATTCTAAAGGTAATAAGGTTAAGCTTGCTGCCCTTGAATTTATTGATTATGCTCTTGTTTGGTAGGATTAATTGCAAAAAGATCGAGCTAGGAATGGAGAGCAACCAGTTAAGACATGAGCTGAGATGAAAGCGATCATGAGAAGGAGATTTGTGCCTTCATATTTCCATAGGGAACTCCATAACAAGTTGAAAAGCTTCACTCAAGGTTCTAAGAGTGTGGATGAGTATCACAAGGAGATGGAAATGGCCATGATTCAAGCAAACATTGTGGAGGATCAAGAAGCAACCATGGCTCGGTTTCTCAATGGCCTTAATCGAGACATAGTTGATGCTGGAGATGTATCACTATGTGGAACTTCAAGAGATGGTGCATTAAGTAATTAAGGTGGAGTAGCAATTGAAGAGGAAAAATAGAAGAAATTCTTCTAGTTCCAATTCAATTCCTTGGAGAAACAACCCAAAGATGGAGTAACCAATTGCAATTCAGTCCAAAGAGGCTGTATCAAAGAAAATTCAACCATCAACAAGCACTTAAAGAATCGAGACATAAAGTGCTTTAAGTGTCTTGGAAGAGGTCACATTGCTTCTCAATATCCTAACAAGAGAGCAATGATTCTAAAAGATGATGGAGACATAGAAAGTGAAAATGAATCCATTTCATCATTAGAGGATGAAAGTGAAGGAGAAGAAGTCATTCCACATGATGGTGATTTGCTAGTTCTAAGGTGGGTTTTGAATGTACAAGTCAAAGAAGAAGATGACATACAAAGAGAAAACATCTTTCATACTAGGTGCCTTAATCAAGGAAAGGTTTGTAGCATGATTATTGATGGAGGAAGCTACACCAATGTGGCCAGCACAACTTTGGTGGCAAAATTAAATTTGAGCACTTCCAAGCATCCTAGGCCATATAGGTTATAATGGCTTAGTAATAATGGAGAATTCAAGGTGGACAAGCAAGTTCTGGACCATTCACTATTGAAGATTATGTGGATGAGGTACTTTGTGATGTAGTCCCCATGGAGGTACACATACTTCTTGGAAGACCATGGCAATTTGACCACAATGTGATCCACAATGGATGCACCAACCAATTTTCACTTGTGCACAACAAGAAGAAATTCACTCTTGCACCTTTGTCTCCAAGACAAGTTTTTTATGATCAAGTAAAAATGAAGCAGTCTAGAGAGTGCAACACATCCAATAAAAGAGAGTGAAAAGAACCTTTTGAGTGAAAAAAAGAAAGGTAAACACCATGAGAGTGGTGAGCAAGAAAAAGAGAGTAAACACATGAGTGTCAATGCAAAAGAAAGTGAGATCAAGAGAGCTTGTTTTTCTCATCAACCTATGCTTGTACTTTTGTACAAGGAGGCTTGTTTAAACTCTAACATTGATCAAACTTCTTTGCCTAGTTCTTTTGTATCTCTTTTACAAGAATTCAAGGATATGTTCCAGGATGACATTCCAAGTGGTTTGCCATCCTTAAGAGGAATTGAGCATCAACTTGATCTCATTGCCGAGGCTGTACTCCTTAACAGGCCAGCCTATAGAACTAATCCCGAGGACACAAAAGAACTTCAAAAACTAGTTGGAGAGCTAATGGAAAAGGATAGGTGAGGGAAAGCATGAGTCCTTATGTTGTACCCGTTATTCCTGGTACCAAAGAAAGATGGATCATGGAGGATGTGTATGGATTGTAGAGCCATCAACAAAATCATGGTAAAGTATAGACACCCAATTCCTAGATTAGATTATATGCTTGATGAATTGCATGGTTCTTGCTATTTTTCCAAAATTGATTTGAAAAGCGATTATTATCAAATTAGGATGAAAGAAAGGGATGAATGGAAAAAAGTTTTCAAAACTAAATAAGGGTTGTATGAATGGTTATTTATGCCTTTTGGTTTAACTAATGCTCCTAGTACATTCATGCGCCTCATGAATTATGTTTTGCATGCTTTTCTTGGAAAATTTATAGTTGTTTACTTTGATGACATCCTCATCTATAGCAAGAGCTTAGGTGAACATCTTGAGCATTTGAAGTGTGTCCTACTTGCATTGAGAGAAGAGAGATTGTATGCTAATCTAAAAAAATGTTCTTTTTGCACTCAAGTAAATTTTCTTGGATTCATTGTTAGTTCAAGAGATGTAGAAGTGGATGAAGAGAAAGTCAAAGTAATTAAAGAATGGCCTACACCTAAAAATTTGAGTGATGTAAGAAGTTTTCATGGGTTAGCTAGTTTCTATAGGAGGTTTGTCAAAGACTTTAGTACACTAGCTGCACCCTTAACTAAGACTGTCAAGAAAAATATAGGATTCAAATGGGAAAAAGAGCAAGAGATGGCTTTCAATACCCTTAAGGAGAGGTTGAGTAATGCCTATTACTTGTTTTGCCTAATTTCACTAAATCTTTTGAAATTGAATGTGATGCTTCACGTATAGGTATTGGTGCTATTTTGATGCAAGAAGAGTGACCCGTTGCTTATTTCAGTGAGAAATTAATGGCACTAAGCTTAATTACTCCACATATGACAAAGAATTGTATGCCTTAGTGAGAACCTTGTAGACATAGTAGCACTATCTTTTGCCAAAAGAATTCGTGGTGCATACTAATCATGAATCTTTGAAGCATTTGAAAGGGCAAGGAAAGGTGAACAAGAGGCATGGAAAGTGGATTGGATTTCTGGAACGATTCCCATATGTGATCAAATACAAGCAAGGAAAGGAGAATGTGGTTGCTGATGCATTTTCTAGGAGGTAAGCACTTCTTTCTACTTTAGATGCAAAATTACTTGGTTTTGAGCATTTGAAAGACTTGTACATAAATGATTTTGATTTTTCACAATTGTACATTGCTTGTGAGAAAGGAGCAGAAAAGGATTTCTTTAGGCATGATGGTTACTTGTTCAAGGGTAATAGACTTTGCGTGCCTAATTACTCCTTGTATGAATTGCTTGTTAAAGAGGCTCATGGAGTGGTCTTAATGGGTCATTTTGGGGTTAGTAAGACTTTGAGTATCTTGGTTGAACATTTCTTTTGGACTCAAATGAAAAAACAAGTAGAAAAAAATTGTGGTAATTGTGTTACTTGCAAAAAGGCCAAATCCAAGGTTATTTCTCATGGATTGTATACTCCATTACCTATTCCTTATTCCTTTGACTGATTTGTCTATGGACTTTGTATTAGGTTTGCCTTAGACCAAGAAGGGCAAAGATTCTATTTTTGTTGTTGTGGACAAGTTTTCAAAGATGGCACACTTTATAGCTTGCCACAAAATGGATGATGCCACTCAAATTGCTGAATTATTTTTCAAAGAAGTGGTAAGATTGCATGGCATGCCAAGAAGCATTGTCTTTGACCGTGACACCAAATTCTTAAGTCACTTTTGGAGGACCTTGTGGAACAAGTTAGGAACCAAACTCCTTTTCTCTACAACTTGTCATCCACAAAATGATGGACAAACTAAGGTAGTGAATAGAACTCTCTCAACCTTGTTAAGGGATGTGATTAGTAAGAATTTATAGTCTTAGGAAGAATGTTTGTTTCGTGTAGAATTTGCTTATAATAGAGCAACACACTCTACTACTAATCACTCTCCTTTTGAAGTGGTCTATGGTTTCAATCCTTTGACTCCATTAGATTTAATCCCTTTGCCAATGAGAGAGCAACGTAATCCAGATAGCAAAAGAAGGCTAAATTTGTCCGACAACTCCATGAGAAAGTGAAACAACAAATTGAGAAGAAAACATGGCAGTATGCTCATCAAGCCAACAAAGGGTGCAAGAAGGTGACTTTTGAGCTAAGAGATTGAGTTTGGCTTCATATGAGGAAAGAAAGGTTTCCTGCTCAAAGGCGTTCCAAATTGCAACCAAGAGGCGATGGTCCTTTCCAAGTGATTGAGAAGATCAATGATAATGACTACAAACTTGATCTTCCAGGTGAGTATCAAGTTAGTGCTACTTTTAATGTGATTGATTTGTCTTTGTTTGATACAGATGATGAACTTGATTTGAGGACAAATCCTTTTCAAGAGGGAGGGAATGATGCGGATTCAACTAAGGCTAACAAAGTTCAAGATCAATTACAACACATGGATGGACCAATGACTGGAGCTAGAGTAAAACGGCTAAAAGAAGCTTTGTAAGGCCTAGTCATGGAAGTAAAGACCAAGAGCAATCAGTTGAGCATGAGCTCCCAAAATGGACCACTCTTATAAAATGGACCACTCTTATTTAGTTTGAAGAATAGCCAAGTCCAACATGAAGAAGTCACTTGAAGACCCAAAGATGAAGCCCAATTCAAGTGATCACGTTACAAACAAATTGGGCTAGAATAATTAGTTTAAGTTAAGTGTAATTTGTCTTATTTTGTTATAATTTTCGTGTACCTTTTAATGTCTCCAATTTCATAAGCTTTTAGTTGTTTTCAAAGTTAATTTTAAGTGTTTTAAGAGTTCCTAAGCAATTATGATAGATAGTGGGTCAATTACTTATGTTTTCAATGATAGTGGGAATTTAATGCTTAGTGGATTGTGTAGAGGCTGCAACTCAATGTTCATCCAGTCCACTTAAGATTATAAATAGGAACACAATGTAAAACACAAGGCAGATTATGAATAGATTTCTTTTGAGTTTTCTCCCATTGTGAGAACTTCCTTTTTGTTCTTGGGCAAAGAACTAAATCTAATCTTATCAAGGCAACTTGAAGTGATCAATCCAAGACTTATCACTCACCTTCTCATCTTCTCTTGAATATGGCATCTATATCTTTTTGATTAATCATAATCAACTCAAACACAATCCTAAACTCCAACCTGAAAGTGCAAGGCAATCCCAGTTTATATTAGCTATTGATTCAAGCCACTTAACTCAAACAAAGTTGAATCATATCACAAAAACATATCATCAAACTCATTCTAGTTCAAACATTATCATATAGAGCATGTATTGTCAAATTGAAACTTAAACATGCTAGTCTCAACATAAATATTAAAATCATTCACTTAGCACATAACATAGGGAATAACTTAAGACAATTGCTACTTTAACTTATCTTGGCCATTGATCTATGGTGGCTTATTTCACTCCTGGGTAATAGACTACTTATCAAGACTGAGCTTATTCCTACAGAATCATTGGATTTATTTTCTCTAATCCTCACACAGATCTATTCCTAGCCAAGTTTACTTTCCCGACTCAATTCAAGGGTAGTAAGATATAATTTCTTTGACTTAACCGAATTTACTTTCTCCGAGCCAAGAAAACACAATCTTGATCTTTCTCTCATGTAAAGGCAATTGTCAAAAGTATACACAATTACATGTGCATAATATCATCAACAAGTTCACATAATATACAAAACATCAAGTTATTGACATATACTCATAATTTCAGCTCATTAGCATTAAGTCCAAAATTTCAGTCCTAAAGAAAATTATGGTTAAATTACTAAACATTATAAATACACAATAAAATAATTTGCAGAGATAATTTAATATGTCTATGAGACCCTGTAAAAATTTCAGAACAAAATAAGATCTTTAGCTATATTAACAAAATTGTTCAAATTCTGGTCAGGAACCATCTAATTTTAGCCAACTGAACAATTTTATTACTATAGCAAATGAACTCAATAAATTCTGTAAAAATTCAAGGTTAGACCTCAAGGTGTCGACAACATCTTATAAAATTTTCAAGTCAAAATTTGATAATTTGGCATAGTAACAAAATTAGTGTTTCAGAATTGACTGTTTAGGCAAAAACCTTACTACCTCTGTTTCTGAATTTTTAAAAATAGTAAAAGTCTTCAAATGGAATCAAGAAAAATCTTGGAGTTGCTTTAATATTTTAACTACTTTATATAAAAATTTCAGATAAAAAAGACATCTCCAAGACTGTTCTAAAAATTGAACAAAAACATTGCCAGATGAAAAATTGAGTTTCCAACAATGCATCTTAAAACTTGTTTTGACAAAAAAGGTTTTCTAACAACATCAAACTAATCCACCCATACAAACACATGAACATCTATGCTTAACCATACAATAAAATCAAAAATCTCAAGCTCAAACATTCAATAATCTTTCATAAACAATTTTGAAAGAAAAAAACTATAAAGAAATCCTACTTGTTGCTAGAAGATCTTTGCATTTGTCTTGGTTCTTCCAAGTGATTTTCCACCCAATCTTCAATCCAAAACCAGCTTAATCCCTATCCTAGGCAGTGATACAATAGCTCTTCTTGATGGTGAAGTGAGATGAGAATTCCTTGTTGAAAGTAGATATGAAAGGTAGATTAGGTTTTGTGGTTAAGCCATTGGTTTTTGATGTTGTAGAACAAGATTTCAAGCTAATTTATGAAGTGTTTGTAGAGAGAAAATGGAAAGGCTGAAAAGGGAGAGGGCTGCCCAAATTTCTTAAAGGAACAAAGTGAAAAATTGTGATTTGTGTTATTAATATAAGAAGATGTGTTAAAATCTTCTACCACAAAAATTATAACTTTGTAATAAAAATTAGAATTTTTATGTGGCTAATATGAATTCTTAATAAAGACAAGTGGTGTGGTCATTTCCTTGCCATACATTTGTAGGAAGCTTACTTTTTAAGCTTCAAGCGGTGCAAGAAACCGTATCCTGAAATTCTACCAACGGGTAAGATATTAGTATCTAGGTAAAATTAAAATTATGAAAGGCTGAGATTAAAACTTACTTGACAAGTTTTAATCAATGTCATCCACATAGCTCAACATGAGTGGCTCACTTAAATTTAGTGAACAAATTGCTTTTTCTGTTAAAATTACACCCTAAAATTTTACTGAACATGTAAAACGTCGTACCTAGAAACTTAAAATATCTGTACCTAGGCCTAAATATTCTATCCGGTTCCGAGTCTAAGTTCCTGGCCCCAAGATTGCCCTTAGTCTTCCTTTGGCCTCGATTCTAGAGTTACTATTCATCTGTGGCCTGAAAAGTACTATTCACAATTTTTTTAATCTTTCGTTGAGTCATCCTCATCGTCACCAAGTCTGTCAAAATACTCAAATTTGAGGTGTTACAACATGAACTAATAAACTCTCAAAGAATTATTTAGGAGTAGTACTCATTAAAGAAATTTGTAATATTTATTTGATAATATAATTTAGAATTTTGGGGCCCTTCCATGAAACTTTTTCTAGATTTGTCAGTGCTTTCACATTGTCATCTAATCAAAATCTTCATTTTGTCTAACAATACATAGTTGGATAATTGTATAAAAGAAAAATTACATTTGTCAATAAATAAAAATTAAATCATTTTTTCACTCTCATAATTAACCATTTATCTCACTCTAAATTTTTAATTGCTATTTTTATCCGTGTGAAACTCAAATGCAAAATTTATAGAAAAATAAATATCACACAACACCTTCTCCATATCCATTTCTTACAAAATAACAAAAAAAATTTATACTACGATGGACGATTATAAAGGAGTGCTGAAATATTTATCTTGCAATCAATTTAATTCTTTTTGAATTCAAAATTTCAATCTCAACATCATAAGTTATAATTAATGTAACATATACAGAGTATCTTTGGTGGAGACATATAAAGACTATTTAATACTTACGACTCCGAGCGAGATTTCAAATTTTTAACACTCTAATACGGAGAAGGTTTAACGATATTTTTTGTCCCTGAAAAAATGAGCTAATTTTAGTTTTAGTCCTGAAATATTTTTTAGTCTAAATATTTATAAAACTACTTGGTTTATGATTTTTATGTATGGTTATGGATTTTCATGTAAAAATAAATGACCTGACTCTCCGTTAATCAATTTATGTGTTCTGCTCGCACATGGCCAGAAGCCAGAATCATATACATTATTGAAGCCATCGTGCTTGGCAAATTAAAAATATTTCGTTGTTAGGTTAATTAATTATGGGGTTTGGTCAAACATGTTGGCTCCTGTTTACATCAGATGGAGGCAATTCATTAAAGGCCGGCACCATATCTTCACAGGACACATAGAAAACAGATTGAGCAGAGAGAACAGAGAGATCCTTGAAAAGTTTCATGGCACAGCCTGGAGTCAGTGAATAGACCGCTTGTTTTCATTTTCATCCATAGACCCATCAGAGCATCTTCTTCAGGATCCACACAAGGGTTTCGGCAGCTTGCGGCACCTTTAAGAGTAAACTCTCCTTTATATTTGTTTTTCATTCAATTCAATGCCCTACGTAACTGCTAACCTATCCTGCATCTTTCAAATCGTATTTTTTTTTTTAACATATATACGATTGTCGTGAAAGAAAAAGAAAACAAATCTTATAAGAATTAATTTTTAGAAATCTAAGGCTATTATATAGGTGATGGGATATAGATTCTTTTCATCATGTTCGTGTCGCTTCCACTAGGTAAGGAGCCACATGATAATGAAACAAACCTAACTGTTTCTATCATTCATCAATTTGAGCAGGCACGCATGTCGTTTGAAGACAAAATTCACATAAATGTCAGAAACAAAACGGAAACCATTATTAAACTTAAATAAATAGAAAAATTCCTAAATGATTTATGCAGAATCAAAAAATTGAGCAAGTATAAACTAAAAATATCAGGTTTCTCCTTTGCAGATTCCAACCCTGTGCATCATAAAGAGAAAGGAGAATTCATCCTGTGTCAAGTATTCATTCCTTCCTCAACTTTGCTATCTTCCACGCGCACACCCCTGTTTGAAATAAATATATTTATTATGAGTCTTATCCTCTGACAAACCTATTATTAAAGCATTAATTTCAGTGTCTTGATTACTACATTCCTCAATCATCTTCCCCTGCTTAATTCCCATACGGGCCTTAAGGGCTGAAAAAGTCTTTCTTTCTATATAAAAGTTTATAAAAGTAATTGGCATGGACGAGTACTTATAATTAGACTTAAACATTTACCTCTGTGGCATAAGGTGTAAAAAGAAGAAAGGGAAGCAAAGATGGCATCAGAAGGCGGTGAAGCGCTGAGTCCAGCGGCGCAGTTGTTCAATTCACCATCCTTCAACTGCCATGTGATTGCCGTCATGGGCTGCAAAACAACCCTCAATCCTCAAGTCATTAAAGAAGGCTTATGTCAAACTATGCTTAAGCACCCGAGGTTCACTAGCAAGCAGGTAAGTGATTCTTTCCAGGAAAAAACTTTGATCATTTTATTATATCTATTGCACCTAATTTTTCAATCAAGTTTTAATATGTGGGATTTTTTTAGAGGTAGTGCATATTTTTAAATTTTAAATTACTAATTACATTAAAAATATACACTTGTCATTATTTAATTGGTGAGATGAATAAAATAGATATAAAGAAATTTCCCTAAGTTTTATCATTATTTCCAGCATGGTCGTGAATGTATCTCTATGCATAATTTTAATTTTCTTTTGGAGAAATACTGTTATTTTTATTCTTTATTTTAGAAATGTGTAGCTATAGTGGATTCATAGAATGAGATAGGTTAAAACTTCAATACGAGTTTCAATAATTCTTTCTCTGCGTACATGAATATGTGATTTCCCAACGAGAAATGATAAATTCTGTTAATTGATGTGCATAAGAATCGTTTTAATTTGAAATTACACTAACATGTACTCACTTATTTATAAATATAAATGTCGTGTAAATTGAAAGCATTTTCTTTCTATTTCTAAATCTCTTTGGGGATATAATTATTTTGTCTTACTCGTTTCATTTTATTCTTAACATTAATAATATTTTCTACCAAAACAATTAATAATAACAACAACAATAACAATAACAACAACAATAACAATAATAATAGAACAATAGCGTAGATTACTTTACTTCGTTGCCCTTGAACACACGGATTTCTTTATTTAAATTTCATTTGAAAGTTCACAAAGACAGCTGTGAAAGTCAAATGACAGCGGTACTCCCTTATTTTTTCTTTTAACTGCCTTTTAAGATTGCGACATACAGATTAAAAAATTATTAAAAGTATATAAATACACAAAAAAATCTATATTTACAAAATTATTCTTATAGGAAATTATACAATAATTATTTTATAAGATTTTTGTATGTAGAGAAAGAATATATGTAAGGGTAAAAAATAAAAAATAATTAATATTTCCTTAAAAATTTTAAATAATAAATAACATTGAAAATATTTTTCTAAAAAATTAATAGTTTTACTTTTATATTTTAGAAAACTTCATTAATTTGAAAACAAAGGCCTACAACGGTAATGGACTAATTGTTCGAAAACATCAATCTCCTCACATGTCCCCGGTGTCAAAATCCATAAGATGAAGCATGTTAAAAAGAAAAAAAAAAATCCCATAAGATGAAAGACTAGTGAATACTCTCTCATCCAATTTTAAGTATCTTTTAAGGTTTTGACACAAATTCAAAAAAATTGAAAATACACAAACACACACGACAAATAAATAAAAAAGTTTATATTGAAAAAATTGTCTTTTTAAGGTATGTTTATGAATTTAGATTTTAAAGGGAAAAATAGGGGAGTGAAAGACTAGTAATATAATTTTACACTAAAAATCCTTCCCTTTTCTTCTCATCCAAAACCCAAACTCACAAACATACCCTTAAAGAATTGTACATTAATTATTACTAGAAGTTTGTGTGTGATTGGAAAAATATATATAAAAATAGTAAAATATAATTAATATTTGCTTAAAACTCCAAATAATAAATAATACTCCTTCCAATTTTTTAATAAGTATCCATCTTCACTTATGCATATATATTAAGAAAATGATTAGAAGAACTTAAAATTAGATAAATTTAAGTCTATATTAACATTATCCCTTATCACCTATTCCAATACTCTATCTCATATTCAATTTTTCTACTAACTCTCTTGTTTGAGGATATCAAGGGAAAACAAAAACAAAAACTTTTATTAGATAGTGGAGGGATTATTGAATTTTTTTTCCTTAAAATGCACTTATAAGTGAATGGATGGAATACATTATTACTCTCTCCGTAGCACCTCAACTGTCTACTTTTTTTTCTGAAATTTTTATTTCACTTAATCTATCTATTTATCAAATTAAGAAAATATTAATTTTTATTTACCAGTTATACCCTTATTGTTATTAATTATACATTATCTACTTTTATTTATTCATGAGCATAATCATATTAAGGCAATCTTATTAATTAATATATTTGTATACTATTATTAATATTTATTCTTTGTATTTTTAATATGTGTGGTTTTTTGAGATGCAACATGGGGATATTATTTTCGGTCACTGACTCACATGTTTTTTTTTTTGGTCTACACACTTACAAGTAACCTACATTTCAGAATCTTCTGGATTTAGCCAGGCCAATTCAAATATTGGTCCAAACTTCAATCGGATTGGTCCAAACTCCAGAGTCTTGATTATGGGTTTTTCCGGAACAATCCGATTTAATGGCTAAGATGAGGAACACTTTAATATCGACCAGAAAAAGTAATACTTCACTATAATAGTAAAAAAAAAATATCTTTCTTATATCTCTGAGTCTGGAAATGATCCTTCCTAGTTTATATGAAAATTGCTTGAGATCCTTGATGTAAAACATATTAATAATACGTACAGCAAAATATCAATGCGGATAGAAGGGAATAGCTATGTTCCTCTAGTGGAATTAAGGACTGACTCGGAAAACCAAAGAACAGCTGAGCTGTGTTTCGATAGATACAAATATGTCAAATGAAAGGGGGTTTGTAATAGGCATTGTGTCACAAATGGCCTTCCTTGAGGGATTAATTGGTGAAAGATTCTAAAAGACTCTAGAAGATCGTAGAAAAAATATATAATATTATAAAACAATATAGATTGCTCTTATAAAATTCTAAAGAATTCTAGATATTTGTAGAATCATGTAGAATCAAGTAGAACTTTGTAGAGATATGTAGAAGTTAACTATAATGTTCTTAGTAGATATATATAGAAGATTCCAAAAATATGTAGATATGTGTGGAGTGTAGGAAGATTCTAGACACAATCTAGACTATCCATTAGAATCAATCTTACCTCCATTGAGGAGGTAGAAGCCTATATGGCCAAACCATTCAAGTCATTTGTAACATTCCATTGTGTAGTACAAAGAGTTTCTCCACCAAAGTTCTCTTGTTTCTTGTGCTCTTTGTTTTCATTGCTAGTCATTTTTTAGTGAGGCTGACTTGGTGCTTAGCTCAAAAGGTTAAGTGACTCCAAGTGCCGACATAATTATGTTGGAGTGTGTCCAAGGCCATGACAATTTGGCATCAAACAAGGTTCATGTAGAAGCACAAATGGTTCGTATAGAGAAAATGACTTCAAACGTGACTAAGGAACATGTTGATGCTTCAAGGGGAGAGATGTCATTCCTCCTCATAGTGGAAGCAAGAAGACTCTGAGTTAAGCAAATCAATTGGAAAATATTTTCCCGCCTTGGAGGAACAAGTTTCTCTGTTAGAGAATGCTCTAACAAACATTGATGTGTGCATCCAAAGGGTGGAGCATGACAAGGAAACAAAAACTCATGTGTTAGGAGAGCTAGATACCATGAAGGAAAATGTTATGAGTGCTCTAAAGAGTCAAGAAGAAAGGGATGAACGGCTCAACCAAGTCAAAGGCAAGCTTGAAGGTGTAATGAAGTTACTTGGAGAGGCCCCAGCATCCCTCAAGGAAGTTACGTTGTGACCCAATGCTGGGGCGCAAAGTGGAATAAGGGAAACTCCATGGGTTGATCTTCCAAAGCCAAAGGAATTCAAGGGCACAAGGGACGCTCAAGAAAGGAGAATTTCTTATGGTAGATGGAGAGGTACTTCGAATGCCAAGGACTGAGGAATAAATGAAGGTATATACTGCTTCTCTCTACCTTACTGATAATGTAATCTCATTGTGGAGAAGAAAATATGTAGACATGGAAAGAGTCACTTGCAACATAGCCGCATAGGAAGATTTTAAGAGAGAATTGAAGAGACAATTCTTTCTGAAAATGTGGTTTATGAAGCAAGAAAAAAGTTAAGGAGTTAAAGAATAGAACCACAATTGGTGACTATGTGAAGGAGTTCACCACAATCACACTTCAAATCCCTAACTTGGCCTTAAAAGATGCATTATTCTTCTTTATCGATGGACTCCAACCTTGGGCAAAGCAAAAGTTGCAAAGGATGGGAATCCAAGATGTGGATGAAGCTATTATGATGGTTGAGTCACTTGCGGAGTACCAATGAGGGGACTCCAAGCCCAAACCATCTTCTAAAGCTAGCTCTTCTAAAGGTAGGGGAGACAAAGGGAAAAACATTCCTCCTAAGAAAGACTTCAAGTACTTTTCTAAGAAAAAGTATAAGGAGAAGAAGTAGGTTTTTATGTCTAAAGGAGGATGCTTCGTGTGTAAAGGGTCATACCAAATGAAAGATTGCCCCAAGCTAAGGACGTTGGCATCTATTGCTGAGGAATGGGATTCCTAAGCATACAAGGCTGAATACGTTAGATTCGTCTAACTTTTGAATGCCTCAAAGAGTAAAGAAATATGGCCTACAAAGAAGAACAATGGGATGATGTATATATAAGTGCTCATAAGGGAGAGACCTATTGTAGCTATGATTGACATTGCTGCTACACATAACTTCATTATGCCCTAGGAAGCAAAGAGACTTCGGTTAAAGGTTACAAAGAAGAATGGTTAGCTCAAAACCGTCAACACCAAGGGAGAACCTCTTAGAGGAATGGTTAAAGAGGTAGAGATAACTCTTGGCTCATGGAGAGGAATTGTAGATTTCTCAGTCACATCAATGGATGATTTCAAGATTGGACTTTTTGAGAAAAGTGAACATGGTGCCCATGTCGTATTGTGATGCGGTGTGTTATGGAGAAATGGTTTCTATGCATGATCCCTACACTCTCCAAGCTTGGAGGAACTCCTATATTGTCTACCATGTAACTAAAGAAAAAGATCAAGAAGGGGGAAGTGACCTACTTGACCTTGCTCAAGGAGAAACCTATAGTAGAAGAAGGAGATATTCCATTACAAATTAGGGAGGTCCTTGTGGAAAACAAGGATATCATCCCTCCAAATTTCCAAAACAACTCCCTCTAGGAGGAAGGTGGATCACAAGATTGAGTAGGAACTAGGTACAAAACCACTTGCCTTGGCAGTATATAGGATGACACCACTAGAGTTGGAAAGTTAAGGAAGCAACTCAAGGAGTTGTTGGATATTGGCCTTGTTCGTCCATTCAAAGCACCAAGCCTTATCCCAAAAGAAGCATGATGGCTCATTAATGCTATGCATCAACTATCAGGCAATTAATAAGGTAATTATCAAGAACAAATACCATATTCCTTTGATAGTTGATTTGTTTGATCAATTAGGAAAAACCAAGTACTTTTCAAAGCTAGACTTAAGGTTGGGTTATCACAAAGTGAGGATTGCCAATGATGATGAACCAAAGACTACTTGTATGATAAGGTATGGTTCATAATAGTGGTTGGTGATGGCTTTCGACTTAACCAATGCTCCTGTGACATTTTGTACCTGATGAATGAGATTTTCCCTTATCTTGAATAGTTCGTAATGGTCTATTTGGATGACATCATGAACTATAAGTACACTTTTAAGGACCACGTGGATCGCATGTGGATTGTATTCAAGACATTAAGGGAGAATAACTTATATGTGAAAAAGGAGAAGTGTTCCTCTGCAAAAGATAAAGTACACTTTTTAGGACATGTGATTAAAGATGGAACCCTCCAGATGGATTAGGAGAAGGTTAAAGCTATCAAACCCCCAGCAGGGTGCTTGAGCGGAGGACATTCCTTAGATTGGAAAACTATAATAGACAGTCATCAAGAGGTATTCTGAGGTAGAAAAGCGCACAAGAAGGGGGGTTGAATCGTACTTTGCTTTTCTTTCCCTTTTTAGCTTCTGAAAACTTTAACACAATACTATCAAGCTTTAAGCTTGTAGTGCGGTGGAAACAATGTTAGAGATTTCATAAAGTTACTTTCTGAATAACATGTCAGGAGCAGAACAACTAAAAACATAAACTTTAAGCAAATATAAACGGATAACACAGAGCAGCAAATATTAAAGAGATAAGGGAAAAGAAGATACTGCACATTTTTTATACTAGTTCGCCCAACTTGCCTACATCTAGTTCTCAACCACGTTAAGTTTCACTAACACCTTTCTCAACTCGAAAGATTTTGAATAGTCTTTACAATAGCCTTCCCAAGCTCTAACCCTGACCAGTAGACAACACCTACTGTCACAAACCAAGTAGTTATTCACCAGTCTCTTAAGCTTGAATTGAGTAGTCTTTGACCAGCCTCTCCAAGCTAAATCGAGTAGTCTTTAACCAGTCTTTCCAAGCTAAACCATGACCAGTAAAACAACTTTACTATCACGTTGCAAGTAGTCTTTGACTAGTCTCTCCAAGCTAAACTTACACGATCACTATTGGATCCAGGATACAAAGGCTTATGTTTGGGTTTGCAACTCAAACTAACCTACACTCAAGTTTCCTTAAGATATACAATGAATGACCTAGGATAACTTGAATGACTTTTTTTAGCGATTCTTCCTTGGAAGAATGTATAAACTACTTAAGAACGTAAAAAGAAGATTTTTCCAACAAGGAAACTAATTATAAGGTGTAATGAACTTTGCAAGAGATGAGGAGAAATTTCCAGAGTTTTAGCACTTGTACAGTGTTAATCTCTTATCTTTTGAAAGTACAACATCTCTATTTATAGATAGTCTTCTTTTTAACATTGCCTTTGATCTGTTTTCCAAGTGACATGTGTTGATCATTTGTTTGTGTCTTGGAACTGGAGTCTAGAGGAGTAGCTTGACTTTTGTTAGATTTATCAGAAGTCATTGTAAAAGTTGAGGTTTCTGATGTCTTTCAGAAACTACTTTTTACTTTCTAATCATGGCTTCTGAACTTTTCCTTCTAGAAGTTGGGATAGTTGACCAAGTTAGTAGAAGAGATGACACGCCCTGTAATTGGATTTCATTTTAAATTTGAATTTCCAATTTTCCCTTATTTTCTAGTGAAGTTTAGCATTTCACAGTGAAATGAACTTTTTGATGTGCGTTATCAATTCCTTGATAAAACTTTGGTATTCTAGTTTTCAATTAGAGCTTGTTGTTGATAAAAAGATTGTAAACATGATGATTGAAGATTGTAGAACATGTTGGCTTTATAGTTTGATTGATATCTTCAGTCTAAGCTTACTTTCTAAATTCCAGTGCTACTTTGCATCCTGAAACTTGGTTTCTTACACTTGTTGTATTTCTTCAATCTGTTAGGCATGTATATGCTCAAATCACGATATAATTATCACTTCATTTAGTTCCCATCTCTTTATATGAGATAAATCTTGTTTGCACATATAAAGTGAAAATTTTCACATTAATGGAGTCATGTTATGGCAACGAAGAACCAGTTTGTTACTTCAAGAAACTCAAGATAGACATCAGTTATTCTTCAAAATATTTTCCTTAAATTGGTTTTGTTATCATTCTAAACATATTACCTTGAAGCTTTTTGAAGGACTTTGGAGCTAACAATCTCCCCATTTTTTTTGATGACAAACCAATTTGAAGAAATTTTTTTGAAGAGATATTGAAAGAATTATTAAAAATGTAGCGTGATAAACAATATTCTTTCAACTCATTTGCATGATGTAATTTTCAGGAAGTCCTTTTTTAAGGCATGAAATGAATAGGATCTGTGAACACTATATTTTGTCTTGGACACTTTTGGCTTTATTTTTATTTTAAAAAATAAAAAATGTCTCATTCAAAAAAAATCATTCTCATTTTTTTTAATCCCATTAACCCAAAAAAATAAAATTAGAATGGCCCATTATTTCATTTCAGCCCATGTTTCTTTTATCTGTAAACTAAAATAAAAAATTGAAAAGAAAGGGAAAAGGCAGGACAAACAAAAGAGCATAATGAAGCGCAATAAACTGATGATAATGAAAAGAATTGTAAAAGCTGAAGAACCATGCTTCCACTATCCATGAATTGAAGGATCAAAGGCAACCAACAAGTCATCAGGATCACAATAATTGGGACAAAAATCTTTTAGCCATTCCTTATCATAGTTGGAGAAATCATTTAGGAAAATTTAATTAATTGTCAAAGCATGTATAAATACCGGTTCTTCATCATGGAAAAAGGGATCACGGACACAACCTACAAAAAATTAATCAAGCTAACTTTACTCACCTTCACCGTCATCACTCATAGCCACATTTAACCCATTCTCTAAAACTATAGCCATCCTCTAAAATCATCACAACCTATCATCATCATCACTATCACCACACAACCCACAACCTGAGCAAACCAAAACCACAGCCAACATCAACACAACCTCTACAACCACCACCAACATCAACATAGCAGCACAAAAAACAATAAAAAAGAAAGAACCAGGTAACAACAGCATCAATAGTTTCATCATCATCAAAATATAAAACTTAGAAAAATCAGAATAAAAGGGAAGAGGCTGCGGTCCTTCTTTCCCACCACCACCGCGACCTCATCATCATCAATACCGCAACACCCTTTCCTTTCAGCCAAACACCGCCCATCATCGCTCCATGCATGCATCGCTACAAGGCGCACCGCCCGGCCTACCCTCGCCATCAGCTGTCCACCACCGCCCGTGGCCCTCCTCCTTCCTTGCTCCCTTCTCGACTTGATCCATAACCACGAGCCATGGTCCCAGCCACCTTCCAACCTCCATCTCGAGCCACGATCCACACCCACAACCGCAAGCAACCTCTCCGCGTTTCCAGCCTAGCTACCGCACATGCCACCACATGCAACCGCGGGTGCACTCCACCTTGAATCGCCGAAGCCCGTCTCCCTCTGCCGCTGGCCATCGCGTGTGCTAGCCACACCACCAGTTAATCCGCCGGCCCCCGTCCCCTGCTGCCGGCGGCCGCATAGCGGCCTTATCCCTCTCGCCTCTCCCTCTCCTCCGCCCCTCTCAGCCCAAATGGCCACGAGTTCCCCTCAGTCCCTCTCTCTTCTTTTTGCTTAAGTTGTTTGTGCTGTGTGTGTGTATTTGTGTGAGAGAGAGAATTAAATGTATGTGAGTGACAGTGTGTGAGAGTGTGTGCGTGTGTTTTTGTTTTGAGTGAATGTGAGTGTGTGTGTGTGTGGGTGATAAGAAGGGAAGGGTAGATTTAAGTTAGTGGAATTTTTTCTTTTTACTTATTTATGTTTCTTTTATTAATGTTATTTTATTTGGGGTTCGGATTTGATGGTTGGGTTAACATTTGTTTTATCTTGGATTGTTTGTTTAGTATAGGCTAGTTTGGGTTTAAAATTAAAATTAATTTTTTTTATAAACTGAGTTTAAAATAAATATTTGAATATTTTGCTTCACTAAAAAAGGGATAAAAAATAATAATTAGAAACTTTGTAGTTTAATTATTTTTATGTGTTTTCCTTAGATTAATTGTGTAATTGTGTGCATGGATTAATTTTGTTTTCAGTTTAATTATTGTATATATTTGTGTGTTTTGCTTAAAATTAATTGTGTAATTATGTCTATAATTTAATTTTGTTTTGTCAATCCTATTTAAAATTAAAGCTTGTCAAAAAAAAAATGTTTTCCTTCCATTTCATAACAAAAAATCCTTTTCCAAAAAATTTAAAATAAATCAACACATACTCATTTTCTACAGAATGGAGTGGCTTTGAGTTCCTCATTGCACCAAAGGATACGTCGCGTAGCCAAAACTATCAAGCCAAAATTAATTTTTCATTAAATTGTGTTCTCATTTAATTTTTATTCCTTGCTTTAATGTTATTTTATTTCTGATATAATTATGATTACTATGGGAAAAACTAAATATTATTAGAGTTATAATAAATTTGCATAATGAGCTCTAGGTAACCGTATTTATACGGATGTATTAGGTGCAAGTGGGATTAAGTTTCCACCCTTCCCTAATCATAATCAGGTTCCGAATCTCAAATCTCTTTTAAAAAGACTAGTTTACAAATTAAAAAGGTTTTCCAATTTTTCTAGAATTAAAATTGGTGGCGACTCCCATTTTATTTATTTTTAAAATTGGTTGTCATTCTCATCGGCGCCCTCGGGTACTTTGTGATAGGATCAAAAATGTTTTATAGCCTTAAGTGACTTAAATCAAAGTTGTTTTGGTTGTTAATGAAGTTTTTGAAGTTACTTAGAGTACTTTCTAGAGGTATCAGAGCATCATTAAAAAGAAATATCATCGTTTAAGCCCTTTTGACAAAACCAACTTGATATTTTGTCAAAAAAAGCTTTCTGAGAATAACACGTGCTTGAATAAAGAAACAAGTAATACTTGTGATATTTTATCTTGATTAATTTTCTTATTCAGCACATCTTTATCGACACTTGTTTTCGAAACGAATGCTTATGTTAAAATGACATATCAGAGCGCGTATGAAAACTCAGATAGGAGTAATTTTTGACAAACATAGAAACCTTAAACTGATATCATCAGCATATTGCAACAAAAGGTTTATAAAGCTCAATAGGGACCAATCCCAAATAAAACATAGCAAAAGCAAGTTTGAACTTATATTATGAGCCAAGAAACTTTTCACATAAGTATCAGAGTATGTGATATAGTAACACAAGGCTTAAAAAAACTTTCACATAGCACAAGGATATATGTATATAGAACATGACATGTACGAGAGCATTAACATAGCATGTGTCAGAGCATTAAGCATAGTATATTCCATAGCTTGAGTGTGCAGAAAGAAACATTTGATGTAATGAGATATTAGATCAAGCAAGTAAACGATCACTCATTCATCAGCATATAATCCTGATTAGCTAAGCAAAATATAATATATATATATATATACACATCACTAGGCAAGAAAAAGCTAAGAGGATGTATTAGAGTAGAAAAAGAAATATAAAAAAAGATGAAATAAAACATAAATCATACTTGAGTAATTAAAAATGCTGATCATAAAAAAACAAAATAAAAAAATGCAGATGAAAAAAAATCATTGAGCAGCTTCCCCTTAGTGTACTCTCCTGATTTTCTCAGCATAAGATTTTCTTCTTTTCTTCTTCCCCTTTTGACATCAGCAAAAGGAGGTGTGCTGGAAGTTAGGAACACCATCATCAACCCCAACACCTTAACTTTTGAAGAATCTTTATTAGAAAAGCTTCGTGTCTTTGTGATTGAGTGTCTATTTGATTCAGCCGGTCAAATATGTTTTGTTGATTTTATAGTAGCATTTTCACTCTAGGAAAATTTGGAGATTGTGCAGGTTAAGGATGCTTGTTGGGTAGGACCTGAATTCAGGAAAAGGTTGAGGAGGTGGAATGAAGGGTTGATTGACATGAGTAGGAAGGGAATCAAAAGCAAGAGATAAGTCAGGTTTAGGAACTACACTTCCTGCATCATGTTCAAGTTTTCATGTCTAATCTTGACGAGGGTGCTTCTTTATTTTTCTTGATATTGCTCCTCTGAATTGCTTTGAGGCTTATCATGTTTAAAGATTATGTACCAAAATCATCCTTAGAGTCTGAGGTCTAGATGAAAAGGATGATTTGATTTCCTTTAACTGCTTCTATCTCAATGATCTTTCTTTTTCTTTCACATTCTTGGCATTTAAAGCCTTTTCATGAATGGCATTTCTCATTTTTCTGAAAAAAATCTATGGGAGCACCAATAGGTCTTCTCTAAGCCTTAAATGAGAGTATAGTATATTCTCCTAACCATAAATTCATACCACTCATTTGCTAATGAGTACTTTAGATGCTGAAAGACACTTGTCAAGATTCCATAGGAACGAAGTTGTTTTCTCTATTTTTGGGAGGTGGAGTCAAGCATGTAATCAAAGATAAAGTCTGGTAAGTTTACTTTCCTCTTAGTTAAAAGATAGAAAAGCAACATGCAATCCATCCTTACCAGGAAGTGCATCCTTCCCAGCCTTGGAATGAGAGAGAAATGGATAAGAGTAAAGACCTAGCATGCTCTAGAGTTAAGCAAGGCTGTGGTTATCTCATGGGGTAGGTAACTTGGTGAGTTCATGAGATATTTGGAGACCTCGTTAGGTGAGACTTTAAGAGACGTATACCAATCTCTAAGAAGGTGCATGAGTAATGTTTGAGAGATGTTTGAGAGATCCGTAGTGCTCAACTCCGAGTCAGTGCCTTGATATAGGTTGTAAGCATAGATTTTGACATCTCCACTAACTGAGAGTAGAAAGCTATCACCATTCTGTAAAAATGCGGCTAGTCGTGTTAAAGAACCCTTCCTATCCTTGAAAGGTAATGACTTCAAGTAGAAAGATGACTTAAGTCATTAATTCCTTGCTCAGCCATTTCCTAGGGGCTACCCTTCACTGAGCAAAATTTCAAGCATAGTGCTGCGTTGAAAAGATTCATTGTACATGGGGAGAGTTCCCATATCAGTGATGTTCCCATAAAATCTTTCTCCTTCAACCATTGTAGGTATGTTTATAAGGATTAAACATGTAAGGTTGAAGCTTGAAAGGATTGGAGGATGAAGGTTTGTGAGGGATGGTGTGGTTAGAGAGGGTTTGAAAGGAGAGAAAATGAAGCGGTTTGAGGAAGCATATGGTAGAAGATGAAGTAAAAGTGTGATGTGTAAGAGTGGGGAATTATTTAAGTGATAGGACATGACATGACTGAAGGTTAAGAGACATGGAAGAGAGAAACCTAAAAGAGTGAGAATTATCCCACCTTTTTCATCTCATTCAAAAGAGTATTTTTTATGCTTGAGATCACTTTTTGAAGGTGTTACTTTATGACCTTCAACTTCCACTTTCTTACCCTTTAAGTCTCACCATATTTTCATCAAAAACTCATCTTCATATCCTGAACAACATGAGACCATATATATCCCATATGCTGATCCTCAATTCTTCTTCTGATTAACCCATCTTCTTTTTCAGCTTGAAAACTAAATTCTGGTCTTCACTCTAATTCTATTGTCTTGTAAACTAATGTCCTATTTTGGCCTTCAGTTTGGAGTAGTAAAGGAAGAGAGTATCTAGAGATGTTTGTGTATGAATGCTTATGCAGATTTAAAAACCTTTAAGCTTAAAAGCCTTTTCAAAACACAAAAACGATCTTCAGCTAATGGTTTTGTGAATATATCTAACACTTGGTCTTCAGTATTCATAAGCATTAACTCAACATTTCCTTTCTGAACATGATCCTGAATAAAATGATGTTTAATATCAATATGCTTGGATCTAAGTGCTGGATAGGATTCTTAGCAAGATTAATAGCAGGAGTATTTTCACAAAAGATAGAGATTTTGGAATACCTTAGGTGATAATCTTCTAGCTGGTTCCTTATCCATAGCATCTGGGTGTGGCGTTTAAGCTACATATTCAGCTTCATAATAGAAAGTGCAATGGTATTATGCTTTTTGCATGACCAAATGATCAAGCATTTTCCAAAGAAACGCGCAACTCCTGGTGCTTTTTCTCTACTCTAACTTGGGCAAAATCACATCATAACCTATAATCTCATAGGATGTACCTTTCTCATACCACAAGCCAAGAGTAGTAGTGCCTGATAGATATCTGAAAATTCTTTTACCAACTTTTAAGTATGATTGCTTTGGGTTAGATTGAAATCTAGCACAAATTCCCACACTTAGTTCAATGTCTGGTCTACTAGTTGTAAGATATAGAAGTGAGTCAATCATTCCTCTATAATTACTTTTTGATACCTTTTCGCTATTCTTATCAGCATCAATGATTTGAGATGGATACATAGGGGCAATCATAGGTTTAGCTTGATCCATATTGAACCTTTTTAGAAGTTCTCTTGTATATTTTTCTTGATGGATCAATGTTCCTTCTTTTTGTTGTTTTATTTCCAACCAAGGAAAAACATGAGTTCACCCATCATGCTCATCTCAAATTCACTTTGCATCAATTTAGAAAACTTTTCATAGAGAGAATGATCAAAGGTGCCAAATATAATGTCATCAACATATATTTGAACTATCAGAAATTTATTATTTTGTTCAAGAGTAAAAATAGTAGTGTCAACATTACCTCTCTTGAACCCATTCTGAGTGAGAAGGTGCTTAGTCTTTCGTACCAAGCTCGAGGAGCTTATTTTAGACCATAGAGAGCCTTTGTCAGCTTGAAGACATGGTTAGGAAGGTCTTCATTCTCAAAACCGGAGGCTGCTTCACATATACTTCCTTAGAGAGGAATCCATTTAGGAATGCAGACTTAACATCCATTTGGTAGAGAATGAATCCTTTGAAGGAAAAGCAAGTAGCATTCTGATGGCTTCCAACCTAGCTCCTGGTGCAAAGGTTTTATCATAATCAATTCCCTCTTGTTGATTATAACCTTGTGCAACCAATCTTGCTTTATTTTGAGTGACTTTGTTAGCTTCATCAAGCTTATTCCTAAACACCCACTTAGTACCTATGATGGTCTTCCTTTTTGGTTTTTCAACAAATGTCTAGACATTGCTTTTCTCGAACTGGTTTAGTTCTTCTTGCATAGCATCCACCCAACTTTGATCGCTCAAAACTTCTTCAATGCATCAAGGTTTAATGGTGGAGATGAAAGCACAGTTTGACATATTTCTAAGGGATGATCTAGTTCTCAAGCCCTTAGAAATGTCCCCAAGAACTCGTTATGAGAACTGCCTTTAAATCAGAAACTCCTTTGTAGTCTCATGGCCTTGAGATTTTTCAGCTTCTCCTTCATCTTTAGATTGCTCTTCTTCATATTCAGAAGTATTACTTTCTAATTGCTTTGTAGTTTTGAGCAAGCTTTTTGATGTATCTATGTTCTAGAGTCTACTTTTTGAGGGTTTGCCTTTCATTTGCTTGCTTTCAAAAGTTTCCTTGAGACTTATTTTCTCAAGACTTTTTCCAGTTCTTTGAGATCATCAGCAAAGTCCTTCTTGAGCTCTTTGAATTTTATGTGAATAGTCTTTTATACACAAAGCGTCCTTTTGTTATAAACTCTGTAAGCTTTAGAGATTGAGGAGTAACCTAAGAAGATGTCATCATCAGACTTGGGATCAAACTTTGCAAGTTTGTCCCTAGTTTTGAGGATAAAGCATAATGAGCCAAAGATGTGGAAATATAAGCTCATACGAAATCTTCTTAAGGATAGGCCTTAGAAAGATTCTACTTTGGATGTAGCACGAGGTGTTCAAAGCCTCTCCAAACTTTTTGATAAACTACTTTCCAAAAGTATAGTTCTGGCCATCTCTTGCAAGCTTATGTTTTTCCTTTCAGCAACCCCATTTTGATGGGGTTCTAGATGCAGAAAACTCATGAAGGATGCCATGTTTTTCACAAAACTCTTCAAAAACATGATTTTCAAATTCTCCTCCATGATCAGATCGGATAAAGATGATTTTGAAATCTTTTTCTATGCAAACACGTTTTGTAAAAATTTTGAATCTTTCAACCACCCCATCCTTAGAAGCTAGGAAGATAACCCATGTAAATTTGGAGTAGTTATCCACTATGACAAGGCAATATCTTTTACCAGCAAAACTTGTAGTCCTGTTGGTCCAAAGAGATCCATATGTAAAAGCTCAAGTGGTATAGTGGTTGAAAACACATGCTTATTATGGAAAAAAGGTTTAGTTTTCTTGCTTTTCTTATAGAAATCACAAGTTGAGTCGTCGTCAAATCTAATCTTTGGTAGGCCTTTAACTAGCTCTTTTTGAGAAAGCTCAGAAATAAGCTTCATATGAGCATGCTTAAGCTTTTAATGCCACACAACCACTTTTCATCCATGAAGGATGTAAATATTTAACCCAACACGCCTAGGACAAATTTAAGTTAATTTTTAGTTATTAATCTTTTGTTTCTAGTTCTTAATTTAAACTCCTAGAAATACTTTAGTAAAAATACAAGTAAATTTTTTTTTTGAACTTTGAAAACAAAACGTGAGCCACGCATACTAAATAAAACACGTTGTTCATCTTACATTTAAGAGGGAAAGTCTAGAAACATGTCACATGAATACATAAAACACAAACACCACAATATCATGAACATAATCATATCATCATATATTGTATATATCATTTATATCAACCGTTCCTCATCACGCACCAAAATATACATGTGTAATAGAGTCATGCCCACCAACAAAGGTTGGGCTTGGTATAGTCATCCAAATATAAGCATGAATAGTATGAAAAAGAAAACTAAATACATGCTAATAAAGACCTCTCTTCCCACTATTCCCACTGGGTACGCCTAAAATAGATAACCTTTAATCAACAAAAAGCAAAAGAAGTCTATACTCTCTACTAAATATGCACCGGCACTCCAAGAGGTCTACCGTCAACTCCCTCCTCGCTTCCGGGAGGGAGCAAGGTAACTAATCCAACGGGCCAGCTCATTAGGCATGGCAAGATGGACGGGGTGGACATGGGCACCTTGGCAGGGATAAGTAGCTCCTCTATGGACAGACACGACTCCTCTCACCGATTACATAACAGGAGCCTTCCGTCACTACCATATCCCATCGCTATAGGAATGGTAGGGGCATAACCATCGGAAGAATATTGGGTGGGTGACTCCTTTGATGGGTCCAACCATGGCTCAGTGGGGCGAGGTGGTGATTGTTGTACGTAGACTGGGAAATCTCAAATGGAAGATGTAGTAGAGTGGGCACGAGGGAACTACTCAGTATGCGGATGCTTGCACTCGATGGCAAAGTCATCCGTGAAGGGAGTAGCAAGGGAGAACCAGACACTAGTGACAGGATGCGCAAAGGGATAGTCCATAAACATGAACAAGCGAACATCACAATGACCAACAAAATGGTACGACTGGGTCCGGGTCATAGTCTATCTCCTACAAGGGGGCATCAATGTAGATCGCGAATATCGCCATCAACCTCTGAAGACAGACAGAAAGAAAGAAAGAAGGGATGAGAAAATTATGTAAGAACCTCAGGGCTTTCACCTCCTAACATGTGTCATCATCTACGCTCTCAGGAACCTTGGTTTCATTATGAAAATAGTGAGCATATATAAGGTTCATTTATTGAGTTCCAAATACCATTAGCCGAGGTCCGTATATTTTAGCATGAATCTTAATGTCATGAATGCAACATACTAATCCATGAATGCATGTCAATGCCACAAACAAGATATCATAAGAATCATGTTAAATAGGCATAGCATAAAGAATGTAAATCCTTCTACCATGACCTTTCCTCATTATTCTTTTAGATAACTTAAATTTCTTATTCTCTATTCTATGGGGCTACCCTAATACTCTCTCCTCTTCAGAGTTCTAGGTTATGAGCTCATACCTAACTAGTCATCACTAGTCTACACTTATCCTCTCATAAGCTAAATTCCTGACTCTAGAGTGCGGGATAGGAGGCATAGGATCACCTTTCATAACCATTAATTCTTGGAGTCTAAAGGGTCACCTTAATGGATCACCTCTCCTAACCATTAATTCCTGGAGTCTAAGGGTCATTTCTATGTGACTTATGTCACCTTTAATCTTAGCATGTTATCTAGAGATGCAAACATGAACATATAATCATAACTTATCATTTAGCATTTCATGCTCATACGACACTTAAGTCATGCACCTTAATTATTCAATCATAATTATAACATGCCACAAATCATCATATCACTGATCACATAAGCACACATCACATTCTTTGCGTATATCCATAAGCATGTTATCATTAATATCTCATAACAGGAAACATGCTCCTACCCAGTATGCCAGAAATCAAGGACCGAACCAGCTAATGCATATGCTATACTCAACAGGATATATACAATATACTAGAATCACCATTTGCATAATTTAAGAATCAAGCATGCATAGTCATCAATTCATATGCAATTTCTCAAGGATTATGGGTCGAAGTATAAATTCCCTTTTTAACACATTTTTCAACTAATGATCCTTAAAATTAATCTATGCTTTTATGAGATCCATAACACTTAGAAATAATTTAAACTCATCATAAAAACCTTTTTGGGACATAGACCAAATTTTATTAATCTTTAGCGGTCAAAGCGCAAAGTTTCTCATTTTTTATGCTTAATAAATGCTAATGTTTCTAAAACTTTTTCTAAACATTATAAATGGTATTTTGAATACATGGACACACTCAAAATGTAACTCTAATTAAATCCTTTTGGCCAAAATTCCCTAATGATAGTTTAAAGCACAACTTGCAACACCAACAATAATTTTCACAACAACTATTAATGATTTTTACACATGAGGGCAGGACCAAATAGCACCCTATAGAACCAAACATTAGCAATCAGTAGCCATAAGTTTCAATTTCTAAAAGCTTTTAAAATCATATTTTTGATCCTTTCTAGTTACTAATTTTTCCCAAAATGCTAAAAATAATTTTTATAATAATTATTAGTAAATTTTACACATCTAAACAATGCCAAACAGCACCTTATAGATTCAATCAGTATCCATAATCTTAATTTATAAAAGCTTGGTAAATCATATTTTTAATATTTTATAGTTACTAGTTTTTCCCAAAATGCTAAAAACAATTTTTACAACAATTATTAGTAAGTTTTACACATCTAAACAATGCCAAACAACACCTTACAGGTTTAATCAATGCCAATCAGGACCCATAATCTTAATTTATAAAAGCTTGGGAAATCACATTTTTAATCTTTTCTAGTTACTAGTTTTTTCCAAAATGCTAAAAACAATTTTTACAACAATTATTAGTATGTTTAACACACCTAAACAATGCCAAACAGCACCTTATAGGTTTAATCAATGCCAATCAGGACCCATAATCTCAATTTATAAAACCTTGAGAAATCACATTTTTAATCTTTTCTAGTTACTAGCTTTTCCCAAAAATTATTCTAAGGTATAGAACACACTTGAAACTATTTTATCTCTTTGAGAACTTAAATACCAATGACACATCAGTAGCAAAACAACAGATTCTATCAATAGCTTGTTAATCACTTAGAGATCATATTTCCACTCCCGTTGAGTTCCAAATCTTTCAAAAATTCTTTGCACATCCTAGAAACAAGATTCAAGCCTCAAAGTAAAATAAAACTAACTTCAAAACCCAAAATCCTTACAAGGCCGAAATATACATTTCAAGACGTATCCATGATCAAAATTTCCATTTATGATAGAGGAGACAAGTCTTGAGCTTTAGAGATTTAGGTGATCGCTAGAATCATAAACATGTCATGCAATCTCATTTTAATCTTTATCATTATAAAATGATGACTTGGAAACATAAATATGATGTATAAGACTTGAAATATAAATATGAGGATGCAAGTTCACTTTGAAGTCTTCAAGGTTTAGGTGAAATATGCAAGACTTGGAATTTAAACATGAGAATATAAGTCCATTTTCTTATCTTTAAGAGTTAAGGTGATAACTTGAAATTTAAATATGATACGCAAGACTTGGAATTTAAACATGAAATGCAAGAGCTTGAAACATAAACATGAATGCAAATCCACTTTTATATCTTATTAAGCTCCAAACTCAAGACTTTTTAAAGAATGAAACTCTTTAACCCCAATCAATCTTAACAAAATGGAAGTGAACTTTAGAGTCCCTCAATACCATGGTTCCAAGAACCTCATTTCTTGGACTCACCATTAAGCTCAAAAAGAAACAACCAAAAAAACCAACAACATTCCATTTCTCATATTCTTTGAAAACCAAAAATCAAGCCTTGAGCTTTAGAGGTCAAATATATGATGGTTTCACAACCAACATCAAGAACCCTCATCATCAAGTTATGGTCTTGACCAACAACTAAAAACAAATCTGAAAAAGGAAAAGAAGAATAAAGAAAGATCATAAAAATAAAATCCTTACCAAGTATGTTTCTTGTTTGCAAGAGTAAAAGCTTGAACTTTGGTAAAGAAATGAGAAGAACAAATCTTTTCTTGGAGGGAAATCAGATTTGGCCAAAGGGAAAGGAAATGGAGGGATGATGTTTCTTGTGTTCTTTTATTTGGGAATGGAAAGGATAGGTGTTTGGGAATTGATCTATGGTGGAGATATGGTGGTTTGAGGTTGGGAATGAAGTCTCTTTGAAGGTGGAGGAGGAAAAGAAAAGAGCTTTGAGTTTGAGAAAGAAAGAGAGTTTTTTGACTAACTTAGTAAGTAAGATTATATGTGTTGTGAAAAATTAAAATATGATAGAGAAATGGGGGGAAGGAGTCCGCGACCTCCTTGGCTATTTGGGGGGGGGAGATTTTCACTTTTCATTTGTGTTAGGACATGGATTAGAGATAGATTAAATTAGGTAATGGGTTAGAAATTGGTAATTAAGTTTTTGGATTAGTAACCATGTGTTTAAGGCTTTTCAAAACATGATTAAGGAGTGTCTTACACATTTAGTTGAGTTAAGCTCCATTAGTTTGAAATTCAAACTCCAACATGTTTCCTAATTTTTAGGAAAATGAGAGAGAAAATACTATTTGCCTTTGACTTTGTCATTTTGGTCTTATGAGCTCTTTTGATTAAGAATGAGATTCAAACTTTCCCAAACAACCTTAGACCTTAATTAACCCCAAATAATTATTTTAATCCAATATTAATAAATAAAATTAATTTATCTTTAATTAGAGCCTAATATTATCTATATTTCCTTAATCACTTAATTAAGCTCATTTAGCATTAACTGGGACAAAAGGTAATTTTACACAAAACTCCCTGGACCACTCTAACTTTTTCAACATCAAACATTCTTTATAATCAACATTCCCAATTCCTAGGTGATAACCGGGTTCAGTGTCACTTAATCCCACATTAAATTACTTCAAGAGTACTTTGGTAATTTTGTGCACGAAAAACCAGGAATTGAGATTTTCACCTCTAACATCATCCATAGCACACCTAATCCCCTTCAAACATTAAACTAACTCCATGAGGATAGCCTGATTGGCCGTCCTCGATTTCGAGAAAGGACTTCAAGGGCATTTCAGTCATTTGAACGGTATAAAGGATGCGAGACATTTTACATCTTGATCTTGTAGGTCATCCAAGAATAACATGTACGTGTTATTATGCTTCTTAGATAGAATGACTTGACCTAAACTGAGACTTACTATCTTGCATGCATGTGCATTAAAAACAACATTAAAGCCTTGGTCAGACTGACTTGATGCTTAACAAGTTGTGAGCCAGGTCATCAACAAACAATACATAAGAAATTTGGTGAGAATCATCCTTACTAAAATTTCCTATGCCTATGACATTGGCCTTACCTTCATCTACAAACTTTATTGATCCAAAATTTTTCGGACAAATTTTTGAACCAACTTTGGATTCTGGACATGTGTCTGGAGCAACCACTGTCCATGTACGACTTGTTAAGGTTCCACGTGTGTTCTTAACAGAACCTCAACAAACATAGTTTTAATTCAGGTACCCAACTTTTTTGGGTCCTTTTGGGTTAGTCTTCTGAGAAGAAGGTTTTTCAACTTTTTTGACAAACTTCTTTCTCATGAAGCACTTGTCAGGTGCATGTCCCTTTTTAAAACGAAAGTACAAGAAGCCTTTTCTTTACTTTCTTAAATTGAGTTAGCTTTCCTTTCTCATCAATTTTCTCTTCATATACCAACCCGGTCTTTTGAAAATATGGCCTTTGACTTCCAAGCATTAGATCAAGGTTTTGTTTTTATCCATTTACCATTTTTTCAAGGTTAGATTTAAGAAACTTTGAAGTTCTCTCTAGCTCAGAAATGACTTTTTGAGTGTTTACATTTTTACTTGAGACTTCAGATTCTAATGCATTGGATTTTACATTCAAAACTTTGTTTTCTCCATTTAATTCTTCTTTTCAAGCTTTAGATTTTCAGCTTCTATTTTGGCCATTTCAAGTTCTAAAATAACTTTTTGATGTTTCTTTTTCTGGTTAAAATAGTAAGAGGAAAGAGTTTAAGAGTCCTCAAGCAACTCTTCATACAAAGCTAAGAGTTCATCATAGGAAAGGTTAGAGTTAGAGTTGTTTACCTCATATTCACTTCCTACGTATAGCCTACCTTGAAGCATAAGTTTGTAACGTCTAGATCCTCTTGATCTTCTAATCCTTCCTTTTCCTCCTCTTATTCACTCCAGGGCACGAACTTCTTTTGTGGATCCTTGAGTTTAGGACATTCTAGTTTGAAGTGTCCCTTCTCCCAGTTGTATCAGGAACATTTTCTCACCTTGCCCTGCCCTTTGTATCCTTCCTGAGGTTGATGTCCCTTCTTCTCTTTGTCTTACCTCTCCAGGCTTTGGACACTTTCTCACCGAGTGGAGAGCTCGTCTCCATCTTCTTCTTCAGTCTCATCATTTGATTCTTCTTCTTCGTTAGAGGTTTCAGCAACTTTCATTGCCTTAGCCTTATTCAGCTTCTGATGAGATAACTTCAAGGCCATGGACTTGCTCTTCTTGATGGATTCACCATGCATTTTAGAGAACACTACCTCATGGGTTTTGAGTGACACAATGAGTACATCCAGACCAAGAGTTTGGAGGTCTTTAGCCTCAATAATGGCTGTGACCTTAGGCAGCTATTTGGAGGGAGGCTTCTCAAGATTTTTCTAACCATTTTAGAGTTTGAGTATTTTTTAACTAGTCCCTTTAGTTGGTTTATGATGTGCGTAAACCATGTGGTCATTTCATCAATGTTTTCTTAATCTATCATTTTGAACATCTCATATTGATGAACCAACATATTGATCTTGGTCTCTTAACTTGATCAGGACCTTCATAAGCATATGCAATCTATCCTATATCTCCTTTGCCGTGTTACAAGTAGTAATTTTATCATATTCAATCTTACTTAGTGCACACATGAGCAGGTATTTAGCTTTAGAGTTAAGCTCTAACTCTGTCCACTTACTCCTGGACTTTTCTTGAAGTTGAAGGTGCATCATCAATTTTGGGAACCTCTTTAGTTAGAATAAAGTCACCTCCTTGAATTATTTCCCACAAGTCAAGACTTGTGTATTTTATGAACAACTTTATTCAGTCTCTCCAGGAGGCATAATCCACACCATGAAAGAATGGTGGTCTGTGATGGAGTGCCCCTTATTATGAGATATTCTGTGCCATTTGTCCTTTGGATCGTTGTCCTCTACAATTGTTAGAATGCTCAACTCCTTAGAAACCTGGCTCTGATACCACTTGTAGGTAGAAAAGCACACGAGAAAGGGGGTTGAATCGTGCTTTGCTTCTCTTTCCTTTTTTAGCTTCTGAAACTTTAACACAATACTATCAAGCTTTAAGCTTATAGTGCAAGTGGAAACAATGTTAGAGATTTCATAAAGTTACTTTATGAATAAATAGCAACTAAAAAGATAAACTATAAGCAAATATGAAGTAGAACTATAGAGCAGCAAATGTTAAAGAGATAAAGGAAAGAAGATACTGGACATATATTTTTATACTAGTTCGGCCAACCTACCTACATCCAGTCGTAATCATATTGAGTTTCACTAACACCTTTCTCAACTCAAAAAAGAAACTGGATAGTCTTTACAATAGCCTTTCCAAGCTCTAACCTTATTTGACAACCCTACCATCACAAACCAAGTAGTTATTCACCAGCCTCTTCAAGATGTTTCATGTTTTAGTATATCGATTATTACCATTTCGGTACCCGTTGACATAAAAAAAAACTTTATCGGGTTAAAATATTTATTTAACCTTATCCTTATTTTTTGTCCTTATACCAATTACAGGGTCCCATTCTATAACCCCGAGTACAAGATTATTATATTAAACTTTTAATAATGTTAAATTAATTTTCTTTTTTTTTTAACAAAATCCTCATATTGTTGTGATCATAATTGTGTATGTTGAAATTTTCAAAATCCCTATAGATTATTCACATTCAATTATTTTATCATGAACAATACTAAAAATGATTCTTTACACCATTCTTTAGTAAGAAGGTACTTAGTCTTTCATACCAAGCTCTGGGTCAACCCCCTAACCTATAACGACGTACGCTCGAGTCGTATTTGGTTTTAATGTTAGAGGATCACTCCTTGGGACCTTAGCTAAACCTTTACCTTTTGAAACTACTTAGCAAAAATACAGGCCTATTTTTGTTTTTCTTTTTCTTTTAAAATGAATGTTATCATCAAAATAGAAGCTTTTGCATGTACATAGTATTTGGCACCAAAACATCTAATTGTATATGAACATACAACATAATATTATCATCGAAACACTAAGACAATATCAAGCCCATCACATGAAAAACCTCAATATATATAATGCATAACCTAGCATAAGAGCCTCAACAGCTCACAAGACACCCACATGTGCATATTAGTGCAATAGTGCACAGCAACCTGAGTGTCTACTAAAGCTGAGACACATAGCAATAGGAAGCCTAATAGATAAACATGTCAAATGGCCATATGGGTTTGGCATACAGGAATCCTAACCAAAATGATAGTCATATGTCAAGAGATATGAGTACGTTAAATTTCTAATAATAATCCTAAAAATGTCTCTAGCATAGCTATCCATGTCCATACGCAAGCTCAAACATCAACTGCCGCACGCTTTGTCTAGAGACGTACATGGAAATTTAAAAGGGTGAGAATCCTAACAAATCTTAGTAATAGTAAAACGTACATGGTGTCATCATCATACATCTCTGGCCCACTTGTTTTATTATAGAAAAGGTGTACATGCCACAAGGCAGTCCAATTTTAGAGTTTTTCACAAACATTAATAGCAAGCGGACATTTCATTTTAATATGGTCTTGATCATGAATGCATCAAGTTAGGTATGTATGTGCATGATAATGGTTTTGCATTAAAATATACTTTTCATGAGGGCATGCATACATGGAAAGAATAAACATAACACTTAGGCCACATGCATGCATGAAAGAATGAAACATAATCTCGTAAGTACATGCATGCATGAAAAAAGACGAACATAATCATGTACACGCACATGGATGCATGAAAGAAGCGAACATAAACGTGAATGGCGCAAAACCATAAACTTTCTTTGAACATGGTTCATTTTCACTTATTTTTTAACTTCTCAGGGACCCCTAGGCTATGAGCTCATACCTAAATATATATAATACGACCAACCATCGCTGAACTTCGACAGGACCAAACCTCGACTAGTCATAGATAATATTCATCATCATGATGTTTAAATGCAATCAGTCATCACTAAACCTCGATCGTACCGAACCTAGTCTAAGGGGGTGTGAGTCTCTTTTAGACATATAGACATTTCATACTTACATTCTCCATGGTTAGTGTCACTGTGTGACACTTAGTATATCTGACAACCCTTACTTGCTCCATTTTCCTTTTTCCTTAATTCGCAAGTGGGCCCGCAAATACACTATCTGGTACACCGCGACAGTGTCCAAGCTCATACTTTCCATTATTCACATCTTATTGCATAATTGACTTAACACATTTTATTAATGAGGCTTATTCAATGATGTAACACCCTAACTTTTAACCTAATACGCTCGAGTCGCATTGATTAATTATTAGTTGTTGCGCCTTTGTCTCATAACTTAACTTATTCTTTAAAATACGAGTAATAAAAATATGACTAATTTTTTTTTGAATTTTAAAACTAAAATGCAAGCCATGGGTGTACATAGATACCAATCAGGACATTAAATAACAACAATCATATAAACCTCATCATAATATATATGTAAACCATAGCATAGCACGACATAACTAAATTAACATGTCATAACCATATAATAAATAGGGATGTCCTATAAACATGAAGGACATCCTAAGATACTAAACTTAACAATAAGGGTTGAACATACAATAGTTCAATGCCAAACATATCTATAACAAAACTAAACTAGTTTGAGGTACAAGTCCATCAAAAGACTAGGCTAGGAACGAGTGTAAGGGGCATGACAACCCTCCAGCTAATGCCAATATGAAAGCTAACTCCGTGCTTCCGCCTGCCTTAGCGTGGCTCCTATGCTCGTGCCTCAAGGGAGATCACGAACAACACCATCATCCATGTCTGGAGACGACACAGGAGAAGGAAAAAGGATGAGAAACTTATTCAAGATTTTTAGTAGGCTCTCGACTTTAACACAAGTATCATTGTCATCGTCCCCAGCCACTTTGGTTTTCATTATAAAGGAAGTGTACATGCATAAGGTTCAATTTTAAGCTTATCAAAATCCTTTAATCCAAAGTGGGCGTCTTTTAGAATGGGTCTTAACGTCATAAATGCAATAGATATCTCATGTATGCATGGTAATACCTCTAGAGCATAAGTAATACATGTAAATAACACATATCACATGATTAAATACACCAATAGAACAATAATGTAACGTATGTATATACATCTTTACTTTACTTTATCATGTTTGAACTCTCAAATTCTTTTCTTAATGAACACCCTCTTACATCATCATCCCAAACCAACCATTTCGCCTTCCTCGGTGATTTTACAATAGCCACCAAAACTTCACACTCACCAATCGCCTAGGATTGAGATCAACCTAACTAGCCGTCGCTAGATTTAATATGGGGTAATGAGGGGGAAACACATCACTTCCTTGTTTTAACTTAACTTTCTCATCATGAGCATGCAACTTCCTTGGATCACCTTATGTCAGGCTTGGTCCATTACGAAAATGATCATCTCCCTGGATCACCTTACATCGGGCTTTACCCTTATGGAAGGATCATTTCTGAGTGTCTTATGTGACCTTTAACCTTAGCATGTTATTAAGAGATGTAATATATGAATATATCATAACTTGTCATGCTCATAATTCTCATAGATCATGCATCTTAATCATTCATTCATAATCTCATCATGTCACACAAATCATTATACCATTTATTCACATAAACACGCATCATATCTCTTTGCATAAATCCATAAGCATAATATCAATCGTTATCATTTAGCAATAAACATGCTCCTACCAGGATGCCGAAAATCAAGGACCAAACTTAGCTAATGCATATGCAATGCTTAACGGATATGGACAACATACTAGGGAATCATCATTCACATAATTCAACACATAAGTATATAGAGTCACCAATCCATTTCATCTTACTTAGAACATACTTATTTGCACATTTAGGCTCCTGGTAATCAATCACAGGTGCGTAATCGATTACCAGAATTAAAAACTTGTTTCAAGCATGAAGCATCTTGGTAATCGATTACGGGCATGGTAACGATTACCAGAACCAAAAACATGTTTTGGGCATGAAGAACGTCATGGTACTCGGTTATATGAATTGGTAATCGATTATCAAAGCCAAAACTTGTTCCAGGATGAAGAACATCCTTGGTAATCGATTATATAGGCTGATAATCGATTACCAAAGCCAAAATCTTTCAAATGAGTTAGCAATCGATTACCAAAATCCTTGAAATTCGAGAAATCAAAGTTTTAACACGCTTCAAGTTACTCTTTCACTTCAAGACCATTTTAAAACATCATTCTAACATCTTTTTCAAAATCAAGATCACATTTTTACAGATCAAAACCAACATTATATCATGGGTAAAACACATCCAATAGCCATGATCAAGATTCCCATTTTAAGGTACAAGGGCAAGTCTTTTGAGCTCTAGGGAATTAGGTGATAACAATAATAATAAACATACTATGCAAACCTCGTTTTAGATCTTTATCATTATTAGGTGGTGGCTTGAAACTTAAAAATGATATGCAAGACTTGAAAGTAAATATGAGAATGCAAGTTCATTTTTAAATCTTCAAAGTTTAGGTGATGACTTAAAATATAAACATGAAATGCAAGACTAGAAATTTAAACATGGAAATGCAAGTCTATTTCTTTAGTCCTTTTTAAGGTAATGACTTGAAAATAAATACAATGTGCAAGGCATTGAAATGTAAACATGAGATGCAAGAGCTTGAAATATAAACATGATGCAAATCTATTTTTATATCTTGCTAGAACTCATTTCAAGACTTTAAAGAATCAAACTCTCAACCCCAATCAATCTTAACCAAATGGAAATGAGCTTTAGAGTCTCTTGACACCATGGTTCTAAGAACCTGATTTGTCTAGACTCACCATCAAGCTCAAAGAAAAACCAACAAAAACAACCAACAATAAACCATTTTCCATACTCTTGTGAAACCAAAAATAAAGCCTCGAGTGTAACACCCTAATATTAACCCATACGCCTAGGACGTATTAAGATTAATTATTAGTTATTACTTCCTTTTAAACTCATTTGTAAAATTACTTAGCGAAAAATACAAGTAAATTTTTTTTTTGAAATATGTAAAACAAAATGCGAGCCGTCGCGTACTATTATGAGCGAAACGTAAAGCAGGCAAAGGATTAAAACATACAACTGAAAGCAATAAGGTACACATCCATTCACAAACAAATGCTATAATATGTTAAGAAACATAGTTTGATACATCAACTGAAAGATAGAAACATAAAGACATACCCTCATAAAATGGGAGAGCTTGTAGACATAAAACATAAAATAGAAAGTAAACATAACAACAAGTACAAGGGAGCCCAAAAGATCAAACCCAAGCTCAGCTATCCGTCCCTTGAAACCTACCTGGAGACACTGATCCTCAAGCAATGGGGAAAGGTGTCCCACGAACTGTCTCAGCTCCTCGTCGTGGCTCAACGAAGAGGGGTGTGGGCATGCGGAGCGGGGAGCAACATGGCCTCCTTGGCGCGGGCGCCTCTCGGCTCGCACCGCCTCGCCAGCCTCGACTGGGTACAGGATCCTCACTACCCCTACCCACGTCTTAACATCCCTCCGCTTTATGAATTGCCGACTATCCTCACAAACCAACACAGGTCTTTTCAATGTGCTTTGTCCTCACTCACACACTTCCTGGAAAATTTCCAGGAGGTCACCCATCCAAAATTACCCCAAGTCAAGCACACTTAACTGGAGTTCTTTTGTGATGGGCTACTGAAAGAAAGATGCATCTTTGTGGCATAGGTAGTACCCAATCAATTCATATAAGCCCTCCTTAACTGTATAGTCCTATACCTATCAGACCCTCTCTCATTCGGGTTTGTAATCGGTTCATTCATGCACCCCTCCGCTGGAGGCGAGCCGCTCCTTGTCGTGCCTTCTGCATCGATCACTCCCTACCTCGTCCGTTACATGCCCACCAACTTCCGCTTGGTCGTCCCGAACCACACGTACTGGAGAGGTGCAGTCTAGACCATTTGTAACATCCCTCCTGCTTATGAATTGCCCGTCCCACAAACCAACAGTCTTTTCAGTGTGCTTTGTCCTCACTCATACATCCTGGAAAACTTCCCAGGAGGTCACCCATCCCAAAATTACCCCAAGTCAAGCACACTTAACTGAGTTCTTTTGTGATGGGCTACCGAAGAAAAATGCATCTTTGTGGCATAGGTAGTACCAATCAATTCATATAAGCCCTCCTTAACTGTATAGTCCCATACCTATAAGACTAGGATCCTCTCATTCGGGTTTGTAATCGGTTCATTCATGAACCCTTCGCTGGAGGCAGGAGCCGCTCCTTGTCCGTGCCTTTCTATCAGCGATCACTCCCTACCTCGTCCCGGCGTACAACGTCCATGGGCAGGGAGGGAGAACCCTCAGTAGACATAGGCAGAGTCCTGGACAGTTGACCCCATACGAGGTATGAGCGGGATGTACTCCGCGTAGTCTCTAACTGCAAAGGACGATGGACGGGCGTGGTGAGTTTACTCATCGTGGGGTCTGGTCCTTTCGAAGATTAGGTTGTTGCCATACGGTAGGTAGGATTGAAGCAAAAGCTGGAAACTAGATGCGCGAACGGACGTCCTATGTATGCAAAAATACGACATCGCATCGACCCTCGAAATGATATGATTGATGCTCCGAGTCGTTGTAATACTTCTTTAGAAATTAATTGAGGAATGGTGAATGGAAATATTGAATGAACAGGAACCGTTGTGATGAGAATACCTGAGGAAAAAAAAAAAAAGTGATGAGTATTTTTGCGCAGCAATCGTAGGGAAACCTCAATTAATGGGATCCTAGGTTAGGAAAATATGAGAATAAGATTAGAAAGGTGTAAGAATGATAAAGGTTACCATTATGAGGTTTTTAAAAGTAATTATTACCCGTTCCATGTCTTTTATGATGAATCTTATCCATTTGAACATACCAAATGATGAATAATGGATATTATCCAAGAAAGGCCAATTTGAACATGTGATCAAATATTTCATCATCATATAAGTGTCATATTTTCTTAACAAAATCTTTCTTTGCCATAGCAGAAGCTTCACATTTTCTTATTCCATCAAACTCTGAGCACCAAACTCATGAAAGAGTAACCAAAAAACTAGCTTTGAGCTTCCATTTCCTCAGCTCATCTTCACTCATTTTACCATATCTTGAATCAACAAAATCACAATAATTTTCCTCCTAAAGTTTGAAGTCCCACCTCTAAGATTTCCATAGTCCAAAGACTTCCTTTTCTTCTCAACCATAAACTGATTAGCCCAAGTGATTTGTTTTGGTTCACTAATGTTGAAGCAATCAAGGTTTTACCTTCTATCAAAGTGGCTGGGGGGAGTACGTCTCATCTTCTGCATGTCTTGGTAAGAGCTGAATAAAATGTTTTCACATGGCTTGCTAGTCCCATAAAAAATTTTTGGGTTTGTTTGCTGCCTAATATCAAGAGGTAATGCTGTCTCAAACTGCACATAAAATTTTTCTTTTTTCAAAATTCTTTTCAGCCCTAAAAATTTGATGGAAATTTTTGAATCACAATAGGGTTGAATATAAATTTCCTGGAATTTGGGTCTTGCCTGTAACTTTGTTTAAGAACTAATGATTTTTTTCAAACCTAATTTCAAATACTTAAAAGCCATATAAAAATTCTTCATTTTCATCATCATCGGTATCTGCTTGAAATCTAGTGACTGATGTCAAATGTATGTCAAGTTAAAATCTCATGCACAAACATTAAAATTTTCAGTTAACTTAGAAATTGAGTAACTTGTAATTTTCAATTATGTTATTACCTTAATGTCTTATGCCTTGACCTTTAGGTCTAAAGTGTTGTGATTATCCTAATGCTGATTATAAACTAGGATACAACTTAGAGGATTATTACTTGAAATTCTCTGTAATTTTTATGCTGACTAACAACTCCAAAGAGCATTGCATGAATTAGTTCGATGAATTGTTATTCGATTACGGAGTTCTAAAATAGATTGTGTGACCCTTTCTAGTTGGTCTGGCACCTAAGGTTGTAAATTCAATTCCTAAACCAATTATTCAGGATTCCTACAATATACTGTAACAGTGATAATAATTAACCCAATATACCTAGGCAGTGATTAATTCTAGATTTTACTCACACTTATTCCTTAATCATGCTTTGACTTAGTGAAATTCCGAGCCATTTTTTTAAAATAATTGAAAGTGAGCCCGCTAATTGAATGACTATAAAATTTAAGAATATAAATTTACAAAATACTCTAATATATTGGTCCATGTCCAAGATGAAATACTTGTCATATGATGTTTGGTATACAACAGAATAAGACTAAGTGTAGGCAATCTAAGAAAACATAAATAGGGTATGGATGAAGGACATATTAATGTTATAGTAATAACACTCCGGATAGGGATAAATATGTAAGTATCGAGTGAAAAAAGGATTCAAGATCATACTCTGAGAGCTCATGTGATTCACGTCCTTCCTTATGTTTTGTGAAACGAGATGGAAGAAAAATAGAGGGAGTGAGAAACTTATAAAAAGAATCTCAATAGGGCAAACCTCATATGCATTGTGTCATCATTATGTCCCCAGAACCTGGGTTATTATGAAATAGTGAGATGCTAAGATTGATATATGTGAACAAAATATATATCCAGGACCTTCATTTTCATGGTCTTATGTATGCACATAAACTTACCATGTGATGTTTATAATGAATTCTCTTTCATATATAATTGCATAGTTATGCATAAAATTCATCATATTCCTTCATCATTTCATGACTTGCATAGCAGAATATCATATTTCTATGATACTCATAAATACTATGTACAGTCTCATATTCTCATAATCATTTACTTCTTTCTTAGGTGACTTAAATTACTTTCATCCTTTTTCCTGGATCACCCACTGGCCCTTTGGGAGTAATCTAGGTTATGAGCTCATACCTTGTAGTCGTCACCAAGCACACCTTACCTTTTGATGAATTCCGTCTCCCCTTTGAGGGCCCGGATGCTGGTGGCAGGTCCCTTTCACCGCCTATGGTTTGGAGCAGGAGAAAGGTCATTGTCACATATATTTTTTTCACCTTTAAGTCTTTGATGTTATATCATAATACTTTTCTTATTTTAATCACATAACATTTTCTCATTTATATTATATCCGAATAATTTTTACCAAGTAGTATTCATCTATCAGATTCCAGGAAAGGATATGGGTCACAATCAACACGCTTAAGTACAAATCTTTCCTTATCAGAATCTTTCCAATTGCACTTTATAATACACTTTCTTCCGGTAACATGAATATGTCTTTATTTCATGTATAAGTTTTGATTGTTTGGAACAACAACTATAACATACAAAAGGAAATCAATCAATGACACCAAATTCTTAATATGCTTCAAATCACCTTTAAGTTCATAAATTATTACTTCCCATATTCTGATTACAAAGTTTTAAAACTCTTTTAGAACTAATTCCTTTCACTAAACTTGATTCAATTCATCGTTTAGGCCTAACATTAACTAATGGGACCGTTTATAAGTCCAATTATGTTCATAATTAAATCTTTATAAGAAAAAGGTTCAATTTGAGCTTTTAGAGTTCTTATAACATCCTGAATTATTCCATGTATGCAACCATTTTACAATCTTACTTTATAAGGCAAGCAAATATAAACATGATATCAATATTTCATCATCATTTAAGTTTAATATAATTCTTGAAAATTTCTCAAAATGCAAGAACTTTAATCTTTTTCATTATCAAAACTTGTGGCATAATTGGATAAAAAGAGTAACCACAATCTTGCTAGGGAATGCTAGTACCTCAACAGTCGTCACTAGATGGGACTTATGATTTTATTTTAACTCCAATTCACAATACTTCTTAAGGCTAAATGGCATTCTTGAAATATCTCATTTCTTCTTTTATGATACTTGGGCAAGTCTTTGAGCTCTAGATTTTTAGGTGATGACATAAAATAAACATGCCATGCATTTACCTTTTCCTCATTATAAAGTAAAGTGAGAGCATAAAATAAACATGAGATGCAACCTCTTTATTATCTTTAAAGATTAAGTGATGACTTGAAATTTAAACATGAAATGCAAGCTTGAAATTTAAACATGATAATGCAAGTTCATTTATTTATTCTTGAGAATTTAGTTATGACATAAAATAAACATGTTATGCAAGGCATAAACTTAAACATGGATGCATTCAATATCTCTTCACTAGAATCCTTAAAAGACTATAAGATATTATGTTTTCAACGTAATATATGTATCTTATCAAGACAAGTAATCATACATCATTTCATAGTTCAAATCTCAACACAAAACATTATTCTTTAAGTTTAACATAAACACAATGTTCAACTTTAACTTACTCACTTTATCTTTGCAACCCATATTCAATGTCCTTTCAAGTCTCATCATTTCATTATCCTAAGGCCATTATAAACCATGAAATAAAATAAGGAAAGAAAAACTGAAATTTTCAATTTGGAAAAGGAAACCTTCAAGTTTTAAGATTAAGTTGATGAAAGCTTTAAAAGGTTTCTCAAAATCCATCATCAAACCATTCTCACTTAACCTATCATATTCAATTTTAAAAAATTATTAGGATTCCTACAAAATGAAAATTAAAAGAAAGCTCTTGAAAACCAAGAGAGAAACATAACTTGTCTAAGCTAGAAAACTTTTAAGTCCTCCCTACCAAATGATTTGAAGAAATGAAGAAATTGTTTACTTTGAAATGAAGCAAAATATCTTGATGTAAAATAGAATTCGACAAGAGAAAGACAAGGAAGAAATTTTTTGGAGCTCTTAAACATAATTTGTGATTTGAAAAGCATATAAGTTACTAGTTTTCTCTTGGAAGGATTTTGGAACTCAAAATTTACAAAGGAAGGAAATCAAGATGATCAAAAATTTAGGTGAGGTAAGTAGCTAAATTATTTTGTTTGGTATTTTAAAACATGAATCATGCTCATGATATTCTTTGTTTTCATTTGAAATTCAAGAATAATTTTCAAAACTTGATTATTCAAATCATTTCGTGCATCACATCCTTGTGGAAATGGATTTTGAGTGCCTCCATGTATTTTAAAGGTGTAGGCAAGGTTTCAGCAATTTAGAGAATTTAGGTTAAGGGTTTAAGTGTTACTAAGCATTTTGTTTTAAGAAATTTTAGGTTCTAATTAATTAAATAAATATTTTGACTCTAGATTAGATTAAATTTAATAAATTTAATTTAGATAAATTGCAGGTTTGATTAGCAATGAAAATTCAAGATTTGGAATCTTGAAAGATTAGAGTTTAACATCATTTTACTTGAAATTAACCGGCATAATTTAACCAGATTAATTATGAAATAAAAAACCTTTAAAGAATTTTGTTAGGTTTGGTTAAGTCGGCAGGCGAATGAATTGTTTAAGGGCAAAATGGTATTTTGAACTAAAAAGGATTCTTTCCTTTTAACACACATCACAAAAATCCTTATTGAACATCAAAACATCCCCTCAAGGATGGGTGAAACATAATAATACTCATTTCTGAGTAAAATAACCTCAGGCTTCACATGGTATTTTACATTCCAGAAAATAGGGTTTTTCAGAGTTGCTCCTAACTCTCTTCTAACTTATATTCCTTTATTAAGGATTTTTGATCTGAAATTTTATATAATTTTACTAATGAAAGGTAATAATGATATAAAACTTTGTAAAAAGGGCGTAAGATCCCCTCCTTAAAAAAAGCCCTCGAAATTCGTTCCTAAATAACTGGACCTGTTTTGCATATTAATTCCAGACCCATGTAACTTCTTCGGTTTCATCTTGCCCATCATTTGACTAGGGTAGGCAACCTTGTCCTTAACTGAAGTTCTCTCAACGACTCTGGGTGGTAAGTTAAACTAGGTCATCTCTTAAAGACAAGCTAGTACAAACTTTGAAGAATAATTTCCTAAACTGGAGAATGAAAGTCATGAAAGAGAGCTTGTGTTCTTGATGAAATGAGAAGACAAAATCTTCTCTTGGATGTTGATGTAAATTCGGCCAAGGGAAGAACACAAGGAAGATGGATTTTCCTTGAAGAGCAAGCTTGGAAATGGAAAGGTTTGGTGTTTGGGTGGTTTAAGGGGGAATGGTGGTTCAAGGTTGTTTGTTGTGGTTTGTGATGGTGGAAAGGTTTCTTTGATGGTGGAGGAAGAAGAACAAGATGAAGAATTTGAGGAAAGAGTTCAGAAAGTAACTTTGCAAATAATCTAAAGTGTAGCCAAGTTCTCTAATGCTTGGTATTTATAGAAAAATGAAACAATAGAGGCTATTTGGTGGAAGGCCGATTTTCATGTGAAGGGAGGAAATATAAATTCAAAAAGGTATGATTGGAAGCATCTCTAGTTAAAACACATGGCTTGAGGTATGGTCTTTGAAGTGAAATAAAATCAACATGTGACATTTCCTAGGGTATGTATTCAGCTAGATTTCCAGCCGGGAGGAAAAGAAATTGCTCATGTAATTGTGGTTTAATGATGTGTTTAAGTGTATCTTTGATTAAGATTTTGATTAGGAGTTTGTAAGAAAGTGTTTAGGTGAGGTAATGGTTGATTAAGGTTGTCAACCTGATTTAGGGGTGGTCTTGTTAGATTAACAAATTAAAAACCATTTTCTAGTCAAATTAAATCATAGACAAAGTTCCTTGATATAAGCAATTGGGAGTTACAATTACAAAATCCATGAGATAATCACTTCGATCAAGAATGATAGGGTTGAACATTCAATCTTAGGTGCTCAATCTTACCTTTAATAAAGCATTATTCACCTATGTTCACACATCCTTTAATTAGGCCACAGAAATCTTCCTAATCTTGATATTCTTGGTTAATTATGTCATTAGGCTCATGACTGTTTTAGGGCCAAAATGGTAATTTTGCACTAAAACTGTTCACCTCGCGGTCCAACTAACCATCAAAAACCACTCATAAACATCATTCCTTTTGGAAAAGTTTCAACTAAACGCTCACCTTTAAAACGCTAAACCTCTATCTTTATTTTGGGTTGAAAGTTTGGAAAACGATTTCACATCGGATATAACATTGCAGTATAATCCCTTTGGTAAACATTCTAGGTTGAGGTCTCTATGCTCAATTCTCAATCTCTTTCACCTCGGGACACTTGGGATTTTTACTTAAACAGAAAAAATTAGTGTTATATGAGTTTAGGTCCAATACATGATGGTTTCAAAAACTCCATCACCCTAATCATCAAGCTATAGCCTTGATCATCAAAGAAAGAAAATATTTCACAAGAACCAAAAACATTTCATCTTTACCATTCTTTAAAACTAACAAAAATAAACTAAAACTTGGGCTCTAGAGGTCAAGCACATGATGGTTTCGCAACCAACATCAAGATCACTCATCATCAAGCCATGGTTTCCCATCATCCAATAACAACAAATCCAAAAATGGAAAGAAAAAAAAGGAAGATTTACACTAAAAAGGGAAGAAGAGCAACAACAACCCAATCATTTAATCATCATCAAAATTTGAAAATGAAAGACAAGAAAATAAAAGGAAGAACTCAAAAAAATCCCCACCAAGTATGCTTTCTTTGGTTGGAAATAAAGAAGCTTGATCTTTGAAAATGGTTGGTTTTAAGTTTGTTTGTTACTAGGTGTACAGTGGTTTTGGTTAGAAGGAGGTTGAGGAAGGAGGTGGAAGAGGAAGAAGAGAATTCACACTTGAGAGAATGAAGAGTTTCTTTTGACACTAAATCTTTGGCCAAAAAAGCAAATGGTAAAAATGAGAGTTGTGCGTGTAGGTGTTTATAAAAATGAAATGGGAAATATAAAGAAACCAAAGCCTCTAAGGTGTTTTGGGGGAAAATTTCATTTCTCATGTGTGTTAGGACATGAATTAGTGATAGATTTGATTAGTCAAAGGGTTAGGTATTGGTAATTAGGTGTTTGGGTTAGTAATCATGTGTTTAAGGCTTTCAAGACATGATTAAGAGTGGCCTTGCACACTTAGTTTGAATTAAGCTTCAATTAGTTTGAAATAAGCATGATTAGTTTGAAATTCAAACTTTATTCAATTACCTATAGTCAACACACATCCTCATACTCCCATCCTTTTTCTTCACAAACAACAAGATTTTCCCCAAGAACCTTAGGTCTTCAATCTTAACCTTAATAAATCCTCAAACTAAACTTTAACTCAAAATTAATGGACATTATGGGGCTATGTATGACCTCACATGAAGCCAATTCTATTAAAAACTTATCTCTCGATGGAAAACTTGGTTCATCTGGAAAACTCGGGAAATTTCACAACAACAACATTCATCATTTACTTTCTCAAAGTTTGAACAAGACAAGAAAATAAAACCTTTACTCTACTTGTGCTTTCTCCCGGTTAGATAAACCTTAGGGGTACTTGGTTTAATTTGAAAAACCAGGTGGTGGTTTTTCATCTTTAACACACCATAACACAGCCAATCCATTCAAGAATCACACTAAACCTTGAAAAAAGCAAATGGATTGGCCATGATCTATTTCGGCAAAATGATCTAAAGGGCATTTTGGTCATTTTTGGGGAAAAATAAGGTCAAAATAAAATCAGTTATAACAAGTTCAGAATTTGAACATGCAAGGCCAACAGAGAATATCTAGTATGAGAATCAATATTTAATTTTACCATGCATATTAGCCAAGTATTCACACAGTTTTCATAATCCAGTAGTTAATTCAATTAACTTGAATACACTTTTCATTCCTGGCTTGGGATTATTCATTTTGCTTTGAAATCGCAATAATAAATCTCATTTTCTAAACTAGTATAAGTTTGGATGATAAGGCAAACCCATATTTTTCTTAACTTAAGACCATGGATCACCGTGGCTCACCTTTTGTAATGCTTTACTTTATTGTTTTAGTTGTTTTACTTTTCATTATTATAGCTTTTTTTGTTGTTGGTCTTCCTTAATGAATTTCCTTAATGGCCTTTATCTTAATTCATGGGAAAAATAGATTTTCATCTTAACTTTCCATTATTCACTTTTGAATATTACAACTTTGAATCCCAACTTCTTTATTTCTTCAATGACGGCATTTGTTACTGGTAGATCCCTGATTCCAATTTTGCTGCCCAAAAACTCATTTCCAGACTCAAATGCCCCAATATCACAATATTACCAAAATACACCCCAAACTTAATCAGTTCCTCAAATAATCCTGAAAAACATTTATTCACTTACAAGTTGCATGAATTCAATATCCAGCATTTTAATTTTTAAAAGTATTTTGTAAACAATTTTCCTTGAATAATTCCCAAAATGTCCACTTAATGCCCAAAAGTACTTCAAACACCAATCCCAAATCAAGATTGCCCTAAACATGTGGATTGCAAATAGTTAACTTTTTCATGGAAAATGATTTTTCAGCTAAACCTACTAATATTATAATCATGCCTTTGAAATTTTAGAATTCAAAATCCCCTTTAAAATGATTGAATTCTTACAAAATTAAATAAGCATTTTTGAAACAAACATTACCAACATAATTGACAATTCTGAACAATCCTAACTCAAAATACTAAAGTTTACTAAAAAATTTCATGAAATCATTTTTGATCTTTTAAAGTGTCCTATCTGTTGAGTTTTAAAACAAAGTCCCTATACACAAAAAGGACAACATTGAATTGATGAGCCCAATATTTTACAAAGAAACAAAGTTACCATAACCACTTTCAACATAAACATTCATGTATTTCAATCCTCAACAAATTAAAAAAAAATTAAGAAAACATTTAACATTAAACTTTAAAAAAGAAGGTCTTTGTTGGAGATAAGAAGCGAAACTTGATTCAAAATTAAACCAATAAGGAAGCAAACACCTCTTCCTATCACTTAACAACAATTTACTCTTCAAGTTCAAGTAAATGCTTTTACTTGAAAAAGTGTAAGGATTTGGGTTTTTTGGGTTGAACCGTAGGGAACGTGAATGTTTGTTGGATTTAAAAGAAATGAAGAATTTACAAAATAACATGGTAAATAAACTTCAAAATCAAGAATCCAAATTCTTTGAAAAAAATTTGCAAACAGAAGAAGGTCTTTGTAGGAATCTTAAAACTTCAAATAAATAAGGAAGGAAGCAAAATCCTTAAGGCACTTAACAAAATAAAAAAAGGGATATTAGGTGAAAATAGAGTACTACTTAGGGTAGTTTAATAAATAATAGTCTAAGAGAGAGAATTCCTTCTTCATTTGAAGTGAATGGAAGAAAAATAGAAGGAGTGTCTTTGAAAAAAATGTAACAGAGTAGCCACTCAAGACAAATGTGTATGTAGTGGGTAGGACGGTTATTATGAAATAGTGAGTCTTTAAGAATGAGATTAGTTCTCTAATATACTTGAGGTCTTTTTAATCATTCTTATAATGCTCATAAATTAATGTCAATAATAATAATTTATTTCTAATTATAACATAATATGCATAAATCCCTTAATTACTATAATTATGTTTAATAGCTTGCTTAGCAAAATATAATATTTCTCATCATCATTCATAAATATATTATCAAATTAACATATTCACATAATGATTTAATTAGTTTCTTATGACTTAAATTAATTATCTCAATCATTTTGATAATTTACTGCATGGGAATAATCTAGGTTATGATTTTTACCTTGGTATCACCAGACACATATATCCCTTTTCCCAAAAAAATTATCTCAAGGATTTTGAGAATTTTGATGGGAAAATAGTTGTGACCGACTTAGTTTGTCATCTAAAGGATCAGTTTCGTTCAATATTTTGAAGTCACCTTTAAGATCTTTGATGTTACAATGTAATACAATTCTTCATTCATGATCATCTAAATTTTCTCATTTATCTCTTGAAGTCTAGAATTGTAAGCACACCATCTCCTTTTATACTTGATCTTCATTTATGACCATTGCCCTTGATTCATTGGGTGACAATGGACTTCGCTTGATTGAAACTAGAATAAGCCTGAGTTGAATGGCACTGATTCAACAACTAATAAACTTTCACCTTACACTTTTAGGTTGGAGTTTCATGTATTTGAGTTTGTTTGTGTTGCAAAACTATAAGATGCCACACTCAAGGTAATGAGAATAAGTGTCTTGTTTTGATCGCGACAAGTTGCCTTGATAATACAGATTAAGTTCTTTACCTAAGAACAAAAGGGAAGTTCTCACAAAGAGAGAAAACTCAAGAAGTTTAATTCATAATCTGCCTTGTATGGTACATTGAGTTCCTATTTATAGACTTATGTGGATTGTAGAAAAGTCCCACTACACAAGCCACTAAGCATTGAGTTGCAACCTCTACACCCACTATTATTCCCACTAAGCATTGCATTAAAGTCCCATTATCATTCCCATTAAGCATTAAAGTCCTACTATCATTCCCACTTCTCCCACTATCTATCATAACTGCCAAGGAACTCTTAAAACACTTAAAACTGACTTGAAAACAACTAAAAAGCATATGAAATGGTAGACATTAAAAGGTGCATGAAAATTACAAGAAAATAAAGATAAATTGCACCTAATTTAAAGTAATTATTCCAGCCTAATCTATTTGCAATTTGATCACTTAAATTAGGCTTCATCTTGGATTTTCAAGTGACTTATTCATGTTAGAATTAGCTATTCTTTAAGCAGAATAAGAGTGGTCCATTTTGGGAGACTATGCTAAACTGGATTGCTCTTAGTCTTTGCTTCCATGACTAGGCCTTGTAATGCTTCTTTTATCCTTTTTGCTCTAGCTCTGGTCATTGGGCCATCCATGCCTTGTAATTTATCTTGATCATTGTTGGCCTTGGTTGAATTCTCATTAGAAATGAAGTCTAGAAGAGTTGCTCTATGTGTCAGAGTTACTTTTTGCAGTTGCAAAAGCCGTTGTCTAATAGAGGTTTCTGAACTTCATCTTCTATAAGCTGGTTCAGTTGACCAAGTTGAAAAAAGATGTCACTATCAGTCCTAATTGAGTTTGACTTTAAATTTGAATTTCAAATTTTCTCTCCCATTTCTGTAAAGTGCACCATTTACAATAAACGTGCTTTCTAAAGTGCTTAAACTGGACAATCCTTAGATCTTTCATTCTTCAATCAAAGCTTGTTGTAAAGGAAATAATCATGATCGTGATGATTGAAGTTGGTAACCACACTTTTCTTTAGATTTGGATTGAAATCTTCACTTGAATCTTGCTTTCTAAAGTCGTGGCATGCTTTTTGAAGATCTGAACCTAGTTTCTTGTTCTTGAGAATTTCCTTTCATGCGTTGAGCATAGAAATGTTCATTTCAAGATCTATTTTTCACTTTCTTTGACTTCTTAATCTCTTTAAATAAGATTAATCATGTTTACACTTGTCATTGTGAAAACAATCTTATTTTAGGAACATGTATGCTAACATGAATAATCCTGTTTGATGTTTTGAGAAACTCAATAAAAAGATTAGTCCTTCTTCAAAATATTTTCACGAAATTGGTTTTGTTATCACTCAAAACATTAAACATTTGCTTTCTGAAGGATTCTGAGCTAACACTTGAAGTTATTAGGTAAGGGTACCATCATGGTGAACTCAAAAAACAAGTCCGAAGAAGTCCACATGGAGGCCATTATTGGTGTCGTTCATTTTCCTGGTGTCATTAGGATGATGTATGTTTGTTTTTTAGGTAAACTGAACCAAATCGTATCAAACTGGTTTTAAAATTTTAAAAACCAATCTGAACCTTCAAAACATAATGAACTGGTTTTACATCGATTTAAAATAAAGTGCACTAGTTTATCCAGTTAAGACAAGTTTTATAAAAAATTCAAAAAAATGAAATTGTTCTCAATTAACCATCTTTAACTCCACTTTTCCTTATCACTTGTTTCCTCCCTTCCTCCTTGATTGTTGCATTATCATCATTTTTTTTGGGGGGAAGAAGCTTATTCACCTAATGAGACCAACTAATGATTTTCAGTAATCGTGCTCTCCTCCTCCACCACGCGTGCCAATCTTGAAGCCATTATATGCACAACTATGAAATGCAAATTGCAGTTGTATGTCATTTGGGCCGAATGGATGTGTTTGGTGAAATACTTTTTCAAAATGGCATCATGTTCAGCGAAAAGCTTGGTGGAGATCTCAAGTAAAGTTTTCTGTGGAGAAATGGAGTTTCGAAATCGAAAAGCATTGATGGAAATGGTGAACAATGGTGATGGTTGTAACATCCTCCTAACTATCGTGCGTTACACAAGTGTTAACATAGTAACTATAGGAGTGTCACTTACCAATAATATTTATACTAGTTGAGAGAATGAAAAAAAAAAGTAAAATTAAACTCATATATAGCAAGCTCAAGTATTGAAACAAACCATACATAGTTCGCAAAAATTTATATGTACATACGTCATATACAAGTCATCAAATATATACATCACACCAGGAAGTTAAGTTAGCCTACTAGTAAGACCATCCAAGAACCAAGTCCAAAACACATCAAGTGCTAGCATAACCTGCTCAATCCTAAGGCCCAATAAAATAACGTATGCACATGAACGGGGCTTAAAAACATTTAGCAAAATAGTCTCCAGGCTTGCAAGGTCCTAAAACTAGGCTACAACTATGTATAGGTAATAGAGTTCCTGAATATCTCCTACTTTCCTAGTGGAAGCCATTTGTCATTGGTATGATGGCATCACCTCCAGGTGGGGAATTGGAACCTATAGATGGATCAGAGTATGAAGACGAAGATGATGATGGGGCATTCCCTGGAGGTGGTGCTAGCCGGATATAAATACAACAGGGTGTGCTATGTAGAGGGGCACACCATCGTAAGGAAAATCCTAGGTCAAAGCAGCCATAAAAATAGAAGTCCTGAATAAATGACGAAGAATACATATGCACGAATCTAGGAGTAGGCTACGGCAAATAAAGAATCTAGGATAGCATTACTCCCATTGTGGTGAGTCAAGGAAGAATATCACTGATGGCATCTAAGATCTAAATACAATACAAAATGCATACAAATATAAGGATGAGAATATTATATAATTCTTAGTAGGACATTCCCTCAAACATAAACATACATAACTAGTAGTTTCATTCATATAAGAAATTTTATGTAAAATCATATGCAAGAACAATAATAGTCATGTGTTTTCTCTTGTGACCATGGAACTCAATTCAGTGCATTTCTCTTTTCATTAATATAGGGAAGACTTAATTTATATCAAATGTTATTTGTAATGGATAACACCATACATGGGTAATAGACTGCTTATCAAGACTAAGCTCATTCCTATAAGTGATCATCGAACTTCATTTTTTCCTTTCTCAAATCTCATACAGTTCTATTCATAGTCAATACGTCTACCAACTCATAATATCTCAGGAAATTTCCTATTTTCTCCTTCCCTCAATCAACATAAGTCTTATTTCTTTTTGCCCATATGTCAGAACAAGCACAATTGAAGTTCATACATTCTCGTTTGTCACCTATATGCATCACTTACTTTTCTTTCCAAATGCACACATTAATCACATATAGACAATCAATCACAAGTGATTCTCATTTGTTTCTCATAAACCAATCTTTTAAGTCTATAGCATGCATTCATCAGATGATACTTAAATCAAAAGTCATCATATCATCAATTCAAGGCATTGGACAATTCCAGCACATTGCTAGATTTCAAACTTATATAGCAAGAATTATTTTACATATCAAACAACCAAAATCAAGGCTGCAAAAATTATCCATGACACTTGTGATTGATTTCAGGGCAAAACAAGTTCTCTAGCTATGGTAACAAAATTAGATAAATTGGAGGTTAGAAACTACTTATTTTCAATTACAGCCAAAAGTCCCAATTTTTATTACCCTATGAAATGAACAAATAAAATCCTACAAACATTTAGGGTTGGACTTCAAGATGTCCTCAACATCCTATAAAAGTTTCAAGCCAAAATTTGATCATTTGACATAGTAAAAAAATTAGACAAACTTATAGGTTCAGATTTGACTTAGTCCACAACCCTAACTGTTCAGTTTTTTTTTTTTTAGAAAATAGTAAAAGTCTTCAAAATAACTCAAAAAAAATTATGGAGTTACCTTAGGATGTTACCTTCATTATATAAAATTTTTTGCTAAAAAAGATACCTAAAAATACTTGGAAAAAATCGAGAACTAGCTTCTGCCTGAAAAGTCTGAAATTCCAGCAACCAACTTTGTAGCTTATTTTGACAAAAATGATTTTCTAACCATATCAAAATACTCCACCAATGCAAACACATCTATATCTATGTGTAAGTATACAATAGAACTAAAAATATCACATTGAAACATTGAAAAATTTGTAAAAACATAATTGAACAAGAAAAGACACAAAGACCCTACTTTTGGAGCTTTGAGCTTTTAACTCCAAAGGATCTTCCAAAATGATTTTTCCTCATTTCAAAGCCTTCCAAACAAATTTCAACTCTTCATTAAATAGTGGGATATGATATCTCAAGGTGGAGAATAAAGGTCATTCAAAATTCCAATAGGTTTGTTTTGTAGGTTATAATGAGTAGAATAAGTTTGGTAAAGGAAGCTTGAGTTTTTAACAACTTTGGGCTAGGTTTTGGAGTGATTGAAACTTGGTTATTGTGGTTTGAGAGGAAGGAAATGGAGGCTATAACTTTGGAGAGCTTGGCCAAAATTTTTGGGATTGGAGTGATAAGGTTTGGTGAGTTGTATTTATCTTAGGTTAGATATAATAATTATGTAGTCAAAATGTGTAATTCTTTCTTTTTGAAAAGAAATAATGAGATGGATGGTTAGGATTTAATCTTGTTAGTCAAGATTAAATCTTGGCTATCCACTTGGCTTTAAGAGATAAACATTATCCTAGTTTAAAGATTAAACTATCTTTCGGTATTAAAATCGCACATTGAAATTTTATCGAATGGGTGAAGCACCGTACTCGGGAAATCTGAATATTACCAAATTAAGTATGGGTTTAACATTCTATCCTAATCCTTATCCTATCTTCCCTTGGTCCCAAGGATCTCCCGATCCCGATTCCAGGGTTAATATTGTGCCTACGAGTCCGTAAAATTACTATTCACACACAGGCATGAATTTTTATTTCTACTCTTTCATTGGGTCGTCCTCATTATTGGTATGTCTGTTAGAATATTGAAACTCTTATTAATAGAGTTTCAATTAATTTCTAAATAACTTCAGGGTGTTACACTATCACCCATCTAAATAAAAATTTTGCCCTTAAAATTTCATACCTAGAAACAGCTCTGGATGATCCTTCTTCATATTTGACTCTAATTCCCATATGTACTCTTTACTCCCAGTCTACTCCAAGCCACTTTCACTAGTCGCATAGATTTATTCCTAAGCTGCTTGATTTCTCTATTAACGATCTAAACTTAAGGTGCTTGAAATGTCAAGTCATCCCTTAACTGTATAGATTCGGATTCTAATACATGACTTGGATCCAGATGATATTTTCAAAGTTGGGATATATAAAAGACATTATAAAGGTTGGATAAATGCAGAGGTAAGGCTATTGGTTGGCAATGACCAAATTTGTCAAAGAATTTGAAAAGGACCTATGAATCTAGCACTACATATGTATACCAAAATTTTAATGATGAACCCATGGTATGTACTTCTATATCATGTAGTTTTTTTCGATAATTCCACATATAAGATAAGAAGTCCCATACATATCTTCATTTGTCAAATATTGATTAATTCATTCCCTAATCACATGGTCAGATCTTTCGTTTTCCTTTTGAGTGACTATTGAATATTCTTCAGGTTAAGAAGGAAGGAAAACTAGATGGATCCCAACTACGGTTGAATTAGATAGCCATGTCATAGTTCCTGAAATAGACTCTGAAATAGAGTTCCAGATAGATTTGTTGAAGACTACATATCCAAAATTACCAAAACTCCACTAGACATTTCCAAGCCACTATGGAACTGCACCTCCTTAACATTAGAACATCAAATGCGAACGGTCGTATTTTACGGATCCACCATTCCATGGGGGATGGTGCCTCTCTCATGTCATTGCTCCTGCTCCACGCGCAAAACGTCTGATCCTTGCATTACCAACGGTGCCAAGTGCAAAAGAGAATCCTGATTCAGACCATCGTTCAAGATCCTTCTGTGGCCTTTCATGGCTCTCCTGGTGGGGCCTGGGCTTAATTTGGAACACTAGTGGACATGGTGCTATTTATTTTGACAATCCTGTTCATCAAAGACACGTGGACTCCTGAAAAGTGCACCAGGAGTCGAACTCAATACCAAGAGGTTTGTGCATCGAACGGTTAGTATGGATGACATCAAGCTTGTGAAGAATGAAGTCAAAACGGTAATTTCCCCTATATATTATATTTCACAAAAACGATATATGTACAATATTTTTCTACAATATACTTATAACATAAATAAAAATACAAATAAGGTGGTGGGCTTAGGAAATAAAAAATTGAAATGGGTCCACTACCTTATTTGTCTTTTGGCTATGTTGTAAGTATGTTATATGATAATATTGTACACATCATTTTTCACATCTCATTGATATTATAAAAAGATATTTCACTAACAAATCTATACTCAAACATAAATTTAATTTTCTTTACCTTATACATAAATTTGTTTTTGATAAAATCATGAATAGAAATATATGATTATGTCTATATACTATCTAAGTATTACAATTTTTAGGTTTTTAACTGATCATATGTTATTATATGTCAGATTTTTGAGATAATGAGTTAAAAAGTCAAATACTCCTTCTAGTAAGTTAATAATGTACATGTAAAATGTTTTTGTACTCAAAATACATAAAAATTAAATCTTAAAAGCATTTATCCTTTCAATTCATTATATGTCTTTTTCATTTAACTTTAACAAAATATAGATAAAATGATAATACACAAAGACCTAATATTATAGTATAAAGTGATTTTATGTTGTCAATGAGCTATAACTCAACTTACACCTCCCTTAATCCTAGTTCTAGGCTGTTGTTGACATTGAGTTAAGGGTTTTATCTTTGCATACCCATGCTTTTTCCTACCTAAAGTGTATATGAGGGCTTCGAAACTACAAAAAAAAAAAAATAAAGGCCTTCATACAACCTTTTCTTAATAAATTATTGATAATATCCAATTATTAAAAGCAATAAGGTTATGCTTGGTTATGAGGTAAAAATAAGATGGAAAATTTCATAGATGAGTTTTATGTATAAAATTATACATGGATTTTATTTGTGAAAATTTTACCTCCACTTTTACTCCTTAACCAAATATACCCTAAGGGTTAAATATATTTTTGCTCATAGAAAATAATTGAATTTTGATTTTGGTCCTTATAAAAAACAAGAATAATTGGTTTTGGTCCAAAATGGATGAAAACAAAAAAAAAATCTATTTTTAAGGAAGCAAAATCAAAATTCACTTATTTTACATGGGCCTAAAACTTATTTAAGCCAAATAATAATGATAGCATTTAAACTTCATCACAAAACACAAATGCAAAAAAAATGAATTTTATTATTCCTCTACTTTTAGTAGTGTATTTACAAGTAATAACCCCATTTAGTTACTATAAACAAAAATCTCCCCCCCAAAAAAAAAAAGCAAGTAAGGACTATTTTTATTAATTTTTTTTTTGTCAATGTTGATGATTAGACCATCAATGATGTTTTGTTGGGGATAACACAAGCTGGTCTCACTCGCTACTTGAGTCACGAATTCGGTAAGTCTCATTTTTGTTTTCTATTCTTGTAACAATATTCCTCTCTTCATATTCCTTTCTTCATTAATTTTTAACTGTCTCCATTTTTTTAAGCTTGTATATTATAATGATATGATTTTGAAAGTCAGAATTTTAACCTGGATTTATTTATCAGGATGATGTGTCATGTATATTGATCTTTAGATAAGTAATTGAATCATAACACTCTATTATAATTTGGTAGAACTACCATAATGCTATACATGATTTATAAGAAAATAGAAAATGAATAGGGGCCAAGTGATTTTCAATAACTGTTACCTATGCTATCATCCAAATAGGTGTGCATGCAAATGGCAGTGTGCGAAGCGAGAAATCAAGTAGCGTCCTAAAGAATATTCGTCTAACAATTCTTGTTAACATTCGGCCAGCTTGAATCCAGGTTGATTTGGATTCCAAATTAACATTTTCTTTTACATAAGATACTTATTTTTCTTGATAATATGTTTTTTATATAAAATATATTTGTTATAATGTAATTTAATTTCTTATGTTATGGGAGAATCATAACTAGCTACATATATCTTTGGAATTCTCCTTAACTTAACTACGTATTTTCCCTATTAGATTTGGTGGTTGTGTTTTGATATACTAATCCAAATTTCATCAACTTACATGATTTATTTTTTAAGTACTTGCATAGTATTCTACCTTTGTTATTAGCACGATTATTTTGCTTTCTGGTGTAAAAGTAAGTTCTAAATAATGAATCGCTATGTGTACTTAATTATCTCAAACACCATGTTAAATAGGATCTGGCAGATCTAATGGCTGAAAAATCCAAAGTCAAATGGGGCAATTTGATTGGATACATCATGCTCCCTTTTTCCATTGCCTTACAAGAAGATCCATTAGAATATGTACGTCAAGCAAAGGTGACAATTGATCGAAAGAAACACTCATTGGAAGCTGTTGCTCTTACGCTTGTGCGAAATTGGTACTCAATTTATTTGGAGTGAAGGTACTTGTTGACATGACCATATCTATTGCTTTGTAACACAATTTTTGTAACTTAAAAAAAAAGACTAAATGTCGTGATGATTGAAAATGCTCATATCTTACACATATTTATGGGGATTTCCTAATGAACGAGGATTAAAAGATAATGTAGGTAACGTAAAGAATACAAAAGAAGGGTGGTTGAATCGTGAACTCGAAAACTTTTGAATTTTGAAACTTTAAAACAAATTCTATCAAGTACAAGACTTGAAGGTAATGGAACTTCAACTTAGTTAGCTTCAGAAAATGACTTTCTGAAGTGTCCAAAATATAAGTAAGTTCAAAAAGTGATAAACAATAATTTTAAAACCACAGACAAATAAAGTAACAACACATAAAGTAGATTATAAAAGATAGAGTATGAAGAGATTCACACAAGAAATTTATGCTGGTTTGGCCAGGCATACTTACATCCAATCCCTAACAAAACCTGGTTGAGAGTTCCACTAGAACATCTTTCTTGTACAAGAGGTTACAAAGATAGTTTTTCTCTATCCTTCTCAAGATATCTTTAGTAAATAGGCAGTATAATCGATTCTCACTCACAAGTAGTCTTTGACTAGCTTCTCCAAGCTATCACAAATTATCACTAATAAATCTAGGACAAAAGGTTTGAAGGTTTTGGTATATCACTCAAAACTCACTCAAGTTTCCTAAGAATTGCATCAAGGGTAAGGAAACACTTAAGAGACTTCTTTCTAAATTCTCATAGGAGGGTGTTAGCTAATAATTCCTAGAAAGAAGATTTTGAACTTCAAAAATTGGATTTTGATGAAAAGCAACTTAGAAAGTAAAATACAGACTTGAATATTTTAATGTGCAAAAGTTCTTCTTCAGTTTCAAACGCTTAGAAATAGGTTCCAATGTCAGATAGGCCTTTTGAACTTCTCAGCTCATGAAATCTTTACTAAGAATGTATTTCCTTCAGGTAAAAACCTAATATATCACGATCAATGGCTTTTTGAGGTTTTATCTTCTCTTTGACACCATATCTTCAGTTTTTGATTATTTCTTCACTTTCAGAGCTTTTCTAGCTCATATTGAGTTTCTTTTTGATGTACATGTGAGTATTCAGAGAGTGTTGGATTATTCACTTAGTGAGCACGATTGATTTTAGGAGTGGTGTACTTGATTTGATCACAAATAACCACATTTTGATGTTATCATGTCACTTTCTATGTTCCAACCCACTTTCTAAAGCTTTAGTCTACTTTTCGATAATATGGCTGTCACTTTAACATACTTTCTAAGCTATTTTTCATTCTTTAAAAAATTTTAAACTTTTTGAATAAGTTTTATATTATGTTAAATCATGAATGACTGATATCTCATGAAATTAGTTACATATGACTTGAGAAAGTTCTTGTTTAACACTTGAGAAACCCATGTAAACCATTAGTTCTTTCTTGAAAATACTTTTTCAAAATTTGCTTTGTTGTCACTTGAGACTTAAGCTCTAAATGTTTTCTCAATGGTTCTGGAGCTAATAGATAACACTAAATGTCACAACCAAAAAGTATTATATTAGAGAAGTATCTGTCATGTTAAGCTACTCTAATTAGGAATACATGGATTAAGTTGTTGTATTTATAAAATATTCATACATTTTCTTGCTTACAGGTTGCCTCCATAACACGAAGAGTTCTCTTTAATACTACCTTGGCATTCTCTAACATGCTTGGACCCATGGAAGAAGTTAGCTTCTATGGTCATCCCGTGGCATACATTGCTCCAAGTGTATATGGACACCCACAAGTGAGTGTTGAATTGAATTACTCATAATTATTGTTACCACCATGATGTTAAGTGCTAGTCTATGATTTGAAAAAATGAAATATGAGAGTTACCTTTAATTGAAAACGGTCATTAAATTGATCCACTCACTTTTGATTTCTTTTGCAGGCTGACCATGCATTTCCAAAGTTATGCTAATAAGATGACCATTTCTTTATCAGTGGACCCAAGTGTCATTCCAAATCCTTATCTTCTTTGTGATGATTTCGAAGAATCACTAAAACTCATGTGTGATGTTGTTCAGAAGAAGAGCACTATGGATATAGTCTAACCAAAAAAAAAAAAAACTAATTATCAACATTTATGAAAGTTTATAATCTTATAATAATTAGTTTATTTATGATTAAGTTATTTGGAAATTGTATTTACTAATGAATAAAGATATTTGTAAGTAATAATCCATTTATTATTTGCAAATTTTATCAAATTTTGGTAGAATCTATAAGCATATTTCATTGCATCAAGTAAGGACAGCTAGAGTTAGACCTTGTTAATGATCAAGTTAATAAAGCTACCACTACAAAAGTTCATGTTTTCCACCCAAGATTGTTAGTTAGGTATTCAAGAACTTTTCCCGGAGCTAACCAACTTATTGTCACACGAGCCAACCATAGTTGTTGATGAAGTTGTGGTTGAAACAAAGAGTCATTTAAAGTAGAGACAAAATAAGCTTAGCAAACTAAGTTGACCTATCTAATCCACCAAACTATATAATGATAATCAAGTTTCCAATTCTCAACTACCACCTCCTTACATGGTTTGCTTTGAGAAATTGACCCGGTAAACTGATAAAATAAGCCAACATCAACAACAATAGGAATTTTCGTAACTTCATAGTAGATGAACTTTCATGAGTGTCCAAATTAGAGTAGAACATCTTAACTAAGGGTGCGTTTATTTAAATTCTTAACGAAGTGATTATGTAATTTAAGCTTCATATATAATTGAAAAAAAATTGAAGACTGATTTTTTTTTTCATAAACTACTCTTTTTAGTTTATATAAATAAAGCTGAAAATTTTAATATATTTTTTTTAGATTCTGATTATTTTTATGTGGAAAAAAAGTGATTTTCATCCAAGAAAATCACATCCAAACACACCCAAAATTAGGTTAAGTTTGCTCTTGTATAGTCATAAATTTCACAGACCCAAATATTGGAAGGTAGTATAGCACTCAAAATTTCTGACTCAAAGAAATCCAAATCCAAGTGTTTAGGCTCAAGAATTTCCCTAAATTTGTAAAGATGAAAATAGCCATTAAGCTGCATAAAAAAAGTGTGTAGGAAGTCTCATTTTAGAAGAAACAGATGTAGTAGTGGTCCTATTAGTGGCAGCGATGGTGTGATAACCTGATTTTTACATTAAATTAAATTAAAAATTTAATAATTAAAATTTGACAATTCTTAAAATTTAGCAATAATAGAAATGATCAAATGAAGACTTTGTAATTAAAAAAATACCTGGGGCAAGGGATAAATAGTGATTTTCCAGGCCCATTGATGAGTTATAACTTTAAAATTGGACGAAGGATAACCCGAGACGGGGAGAGCTTGGGCCTAGAGGCCATGGTAGAGTATTAGGCCCAGGGCTAGGATAGTGATATTTTAAGTTTTTGATGAAGATATTTTGCGGTTTGATAAAGTTTTGATGTAAGTTTTTAACACCATAATAGTTAATTATTGCCCAAGTAATCTTTCCAAATCACCTATTGACAAATGGAAGGCATGGATTAAAAATTAGCAAGCAAGTTATAATCCTAGCCATCCATTTGACCAAATTCACTTAAAAGAACTATAATTAAAAATAAAGCAAAAGATTAAATCACCTATAAACCATTAAAAAATTGTAAACTCTTTGAATGAGTTTTATATCAGGTTAAATCATAATAGTATGATTGATATCTCATGAAATTAGTTACATATGACTTGAAAAAGTTTTTATTTAATACTTGAGAAACTCATGTCAATTATTAGGCCTTTTTTAAAAATATTTTATCAAAATTTACTTTTTTCTTTGTTGTTACTCAGAACATAAGCTCTGAAACCCTTCTCAAAGGTTCTGGAGCTAATACATAACACTAAATGCTACAACGAAAAATTAGTATATTAGAAAAGTATCTGTCATGTTAAGCTCCTCTAATTTGGAATACATGGATTGAAGTTGCTGTATTTTTTGTCTTTGATAAAATATTCATACATTGGCTTGCTCACATGTTGCTGTTACCATAACACGAAGAGTTCTTTTTAATACTACCTTGGCATTCTGTAACACCCTAATATTTAACCTAACATGCGTATGATGTATCTAAGTTAATTATTAGAGATTGTTGTTTTGTTTCAGTTCTTAACTTTTACTCTTGGAAATATTTTAGTAAAAATACGGGTAAATTTTTTTTTTTTTTTAACTTTTAAAACAACACATGAGCCATGTGTACTAATAATACCCATTATTCGCCTTATGCAATAGGAACAATAAACACTTCACAGGCATAAATGAAATCCATAACATAATATCATGATATATATATGATCATAAGTACTAGTCGTTCCACATCACGCATCAAAACAAACTACTAAAATAGTATCATGCCCACCAAGAGGTTGGGATAAGTCCTGTCATTTGACAAATACATAAACAGTGTAGAGATAGAAACTATAAATAGTATACTAAAAACCTCCCCTCCCACTACTCCTACTAGAGGCACCATAGAGTAGATAACCTTTAACATACTAACAAAAGAAGGGTTATCCTCTCCACAAGATATGCACATGTGCTCCATGAGATTTGCCACTAGCTCCTAAGGACGTCACTCTAGGAAGGAGGGAGGTAACCGATCACACGAGCAAGGTCATTAGGTGTAGCAAGGCGGCCGCAGGAAGGATGTGGGCACCTTGACAAGGATGAGTAACTCCCCTAAGGACGTCCTGAACACCTCTCAAGGCTCAGTCTCCATAGCCTTCCCATCGCTACTACTCCCAACCTCCATGGGGACAATAGGTGTAGAATCGCCAGAGGAATCCTGAGTGGGTGAATCCTTGGATGGGTCTGAATAACGCATAGTGGGGCAAGACAATGACCAGGGTACATACATGGAAAGTCCCTCAGGTAGATGTAGCAGGGCGATGTGGGGAAACTCCTTCCTACGTGGATGCGCATGCTCAAAGGCGAAGTCATCAGTGAAGGGGTGGCCGTAGAAAACTAAAAACTCTTGATAAGGTGTGCAAAAGGACAGTCCAGAGTAGAAACAAACAAACTGTACAACGACCCATATAATGGTATTGACTGGTTCCGGGTCATAGTACATCTCCTATGTTTGGGCATCAACAAATGTCATCATGAGCCTTTGAAGATGAGATGGAAAAGAAAGAGAGGGAATGAGAAACTTGTACAAGAATCTTAATAGGGCTTTCACCTCTAAACATATGTCATCATCTTTGTTCTAGGAACCTGGGTTTTATTATAAAAATACTAGACATACTATGTCTATTTATTATGGTTTAAAAAGAAAGCCATTAGCCAACATCCATGTCTTTTAGTATAGTTCTTAATGTCATGAATGCATCATATCACATTATGTATGCATGTCAATGCCTTATGCAACATATCACCCAAATCATAGTAAATTATCATAGCATTAGAAACATAAAAACATCATAGCATAACCTTTCCTCTTTAATCTCTTAGGTGACTTAACCTTCTTATTCTTTTCTAAAGGGCCACTCTAATACTCTCTCCTCATGAGAGTTTTAGGTTATGAGCTCATACCTAACTACTCATCAGTAGTCTACACTTTTCCTCTCAATAAGCTATTTCCTAACTCCTAGAGTATGGGATAAGGGGCTTAGGATCACCTTTCATAACCATTAATTCCTGGAGTCTAAAGGATCATGTCCTTGGATCACCTCCCATAACCATTAATTCCTGAGTCTAAAGGACCATTTAATTTCCATGTGTCTTATGTCACCTTTAATCTTAGCATGTCATTTAGAGATGTAAACATGAGCATATAATCATGGACATCATCATAACTTATCATTCAACATTTCATGCTCACAACTTCATAATATTTTGAAGTCCACAAATTTGGCAGAAATCAGCAGCATAATGACTAGGGAGAGTTCCCAAATTTGCTCCCATCACATAACATATCAATTATGCATCTCAATTAATCATTCATAATCACAACATGTCATAATTCATCATATTATTGATCACATAAGCATGCATGTCATTTCGCATATATCCACAAGCATATTATCATCAACATCTCTTTGAAAAGTAAACATGCTCCTACCCAATATGTTGGAAATTAAGAACGGACTAAGCTAATGCATATGCTATGCTCAACGGATATATGTACAATATAGACAGTGATCATCACTTGAATAATTCAAGAATTGAGCATGCATAGTCTTCAATACATAATCTTGCATAATCACTTCAAGGCATATAATTTCTAAACAATTCATAAGAACATAGCGTAGAGACTTAAGTGTCGTAGCTCTAGCTCTAACAAATTAACAAATTTATTTAAAATGAAATTGCACTTAGAACGTGGTAAAGCAATGTACAACTCGAGTCGTCTCCCAATTATATTGGTGATTAATAGACTATGCAAAATGGGGGGTTTGAAATAGCATTCAATACAAATTAAATGAATAAAAATCTAAATAATAAAGGCATTAGCACAAGGATTCCAAAGGCCAGGGATTTATCTATTATTGACACACACAATTTATCAAACACATTATGGGTGACTTTTCATGTTAGTTGTTTAATCAAATAACTAGCTTACCAAACTAACTTAGCAAATCACACAATCACGCAATTAACTAAGTATTAGCTAACATGCACACTTGAATTATGAGATCTCAAAAACCTAAAACATGCATGCTAACTCAAACATCACTTGCAAGCCTAATTCTTAATCAAGAATTAATTTTAATTTCCTGTACTAACCAAGCATTTGTTTGCTCCAGAACCCTTTAGAAAACATCAATCCTTAATTATTTGAATGATAAAAAACCAATTTCATGAAAATATTTTGAAGAAGGACTAATCGTTTGCTTGAGTTTCTTGAGTATACAAAATAGGATCATTCTCATTAATATACAACTTCATGAACAAGTTTTATTTTCATGAAACCATGTGTAAACATGTTGAATCTTATTCAAAGAGATTTGGAACTTAAATGACATGAAAAATAATCCTTGAAATGGACGTTAGTATGGTAAGAACATGAAAGAAAATTATCAAGAATAAGAAACAAAGATTCAGATTTTCAAAGAGCATCGCGTGACTTTAGAAAGTGTCATTCAAGTGAAGATTTCAATCCAACTCTAAAGCAAAGTGTGTTTACCACCTTCAATCATCATGATCGTCATATATCAATGACAACAAGCTCTGATTAAAGAATAGAAGATCAAAAGGAAAGTCTAGAACTGAAACAGTGGTTCAGAAACGTTTCCTGGAAACTGTGCATTTTACAGAAATAGGAAGAAAAGTTTGAATTAAGGACCGATAGTGACTTCTCTTTTGAACTTAGTCAACTACCCTAGGTTTTAGAAGAAAAGCTTAGAAACCTCATTCTAAAAGCAAAAAGTAGTTGCTTGAAAGTGGACTCAGAAGCCTCTATTAGACAATGGCTTCTACAACTACCAAAAGTAACTCTAACATGCTAAGCTACTCTTCTAGACTTCATTTAAGACTATCTGACTTTCAAGGGTTGAGGAAAGGTTGATTAGTGGAACTGAATAAGTTGTTAAGAACTAGATACAGGTAGGTTGGCCAAACCAGTATTAAAACTCTTGTGAGTATCTTCTCTCGCCTTGAATCTCCTTTATATTTTGTTATGTGCTTATTGTATTTACTCTTCTGAAAAAGACACATAATCTTGTGTTTATTCATCTATTTTAGTTCATGCACTTCAAGTTCATAGCTTTTCAGAAATCAAAAGGGAAAGAAAAGTTAAAGCACGATTCAACCTTCCCTTCTCATGCACTTTTCAACCTATATTTGGTATCAGAGCTTAGGCCTCTAAGGGATTGAGCAATCTAACAACTACAAAGGTTAAAGATCCTAGGGAGAAATGACACAAAATATCCATATTGCAGAAGGATACTCCATAAATAGACCACAAGTCTTTAATGGTGGAGATTATGCGTAGAGAGACAAAATAGAGCTGTTCATAAAATACACAAGTCTTGACTTGTGGGAAATCATTAAGAAGGAGATTATGTTCCAATAGAAAAGGTTCCCAAAATCGAAGATGCACCTTCCTCCTCCAAAGAAGGTCCTAGAAGTATATGGATAGAACAACATAAGGCGAGAGTTCAGTTGAACTCAAAGGCCAAATACCTACTTACATGTGTACTAAGCAAAGCTGAATATGATAAAATCATTGTTTGTGACACAGTTAAAGAAATCTGGACAGACTTTATATGTTGCATGAAGGTCCTGATCAAGTCAAGGGGACAAAGATCAGTATGTTGATCTATCAATACAAAATGTTTAAAATGACTGAACAAGAGTATTGATGACATGACCATGAGGTTCATGCACATAGTGAACTAACTCAAATGTTTGGGGTAAGAGATACTCAAACTCTGAGATGGTCCAGAAGATCTTGAGAAGTCTTCCTGAAAGTGGCTTCCCAAGGTCACTGCCATTCCTGAAGCTAAGGACCTTCAGATCCTTAGCCTGGATGCTCTCATTGGGTCTCCAAAAACCCATGGGGTTGTGCTCTCTGAAGTTCATGGTGAAACCATCAAGAAGAGCAAATCCATGGCTCTAAAGTCCTTACACAAGAAGCAGCCCAAAGGTAAAGCAATAAAAGTTGTTGAAACCTTAGATGAAGATTAAGAATTAGAAGATGGAGATGAGATCTTCATGCTCATGAGGAAGATGTCTAAAGCTTGGAAAAGAATAACAAAGAAAGAAGAGACATCAACTTCAAAAAGGACAGGAAGGAAAAAAGAAGTGGATAGTGTAACCTATTACAACTGTGGAGAAAAGGGACACTTCAAGACTGATTGTCCCAAGCTCAAAGGTCTACAAAAAGAGTCCACCTCAAAGAAGAAAGGAATGGTAGCCACCTAGAATGATTCAAAAGAAGAGAAAGAAGATTTAGAAAGCCAGGATGAGTGTAAAGACGTAGCAAACTTATGCTTCATGCCTGGCTACTCTTTAGAAGGAGAACCTAAGGTAAAGGCATCATCTAAAATTGATCTCTCTTATGATGAATTACTTGCTTTATATGATGAATTGCTTGAGAACTCTCAAACCCTTTCCTCTCACTATCTCAATCTCAAAAAAAAAAAAAAAAAAACCATTAGAAAGTGATTCTAGAACTTGAAAAGGCCAAATCAAATGCTAGAATCTAAGGCTTGAGAAGGAGGAGACAAAAGGAGAAAACAAATTTTTAAATATTAAACTCAATTCCTTAGAAGCTGAAGTTGAGAGGACCCCAAAACTTCTCAAATCTGATCTAGAAAAGATGGTTAATGGCTCTAAGAATCTTAAGCTGATGCTTGGAAGCCAAAGGCCATATTTTCAAAAGACTTGGTTAGGATATAAAGTGAGATGGATGAGAAAGGAAAAGGTATCTTGTAACATCCTCCCATGTACAACATCATTCTTAAGTCATGCCATCGTACTCAGAAGTTGTTACTATAAATTAATAGACCTTTCTTCAATATCTATAGCAAGTTCGATTAATGTAATAACTAAGCATAATTCTATTAAAATGTATAACAAAGAAACATAACATTTATTGAATGCATAGTCAAGTACAAAAGGAAGCTCTTCTAAGAGATTTAATACAATACATTCTCTATTACATTTACATACATATATCTCCAACTATGTATGGTAAAGTAAAAACATCAATTCATTTTCAGATAATGGATTTCACATATTCGTATGACAATTTATTTACACATCAAACAATTAATCCGAGGCTATCAAAATTCTTTAAGACACTTCAATGTGTCTACAAGGTCCATAAAAATTTTAGAGCAAAAAGTTCTCTAACTATGTTAACAAAATTAGACAAATTTGGTGGTGAAACCACTCAATCTCAGCTCAAAACTCGAAATTCATAATTTTTAACCCTAGCAAATTATTGAATCAATTCAAAAGAAAAATCATAGTTACACTTCAAGATTTTATCAACACTCAGTAAAAATTTCTAGGGCAATCATTTGCTATGGTAGAAAAATTAGATAAATTCGCAACTTCAAGACAGAAATTCAGCAACACCTATATAGTCTCAATTCATGATTCTTTTCAGGCGTAGGAGTCCAAAACAAAGCTCAAGAAAATTCATGGAACTAGCCTAGGATGTTAACTTCAACATATATTTTTTCTAGCTCATGAAAATACCTACAATTATACCAGAAAATTCATGAACGTTCACTCCAAGGAAAATCAAAAATCCAGCAGCATAGACCAAAACCCCTTTTGACAAAAATGACTTTTAACATCATCCAAACACCCCACCAAAATTAATACATCACTTGTAACACCCGAAATCATTTAAAATTAATTTGAGCTTTGTTATTCATAATTTAGAAACTCAGTACAAGGATGATGAGGGTGGCCCAATGGACCTCTTAAAAAAAAAATTTAGGGCCGTGAATAGTAACCTTGTGGGCCTCCAGGCTGCCGGACGCTGAAACCTAGATTCGAGCCCGAGGTCCCGAAATTAGGAAAACATGGGAATAAGGTTAGAAATAGGTGGATTGATAATTTTATACTTAAAATTAATTTTCGGGAATATCGGTTCAATGGTAAATGTTTACCCGTTCGGTGAGATTTCGTGTGGTTTCTTACAAATGAAACTTCCAGTGAAAGTTTGCCACCCATTTAGACAAGTGTGTGGCTTAGAAGAAGCCACACCATTGCCACTTTATTAGGACCAATAGGATGCTTACAAAAAATTTCTACATTTATCTTTAAGAAAAGAAAACATTTTGGACTTGAAAATTCTATGCATTTTGTCATAAACTCATAAAATCAATATCTTATCATTTCCTTCATGAAAATTTCGTCCAGACCTCTCTAAGAACCATTCCTCCATTGTTCTTCCTCTCAAACTCCATTAACAAGCTTCAAGCTTGCAAAACCCTAGCTCAAAGTCACTAAAACCACAAATTCTCTTCACTAAACTTATTCTATTCATCATAACCTACAAATCTAACCGATTATAATTTGAATCCATCACTTTTTTCAACTTTGAGGGCACACAATCAGAGGTTAAAGGAAGGGTTTGATGTTGGTGGGGAAGCTTTGAAGTGAAGCAAAAGCATTCTAGAGCATCCTTTGGAGCATAAGCTCAAGAGCTCTCAAGTAGGGTTTCTGCCTTCCTTGTGAAATTTTTCAATTCTGTTTTGGCTTGCCCTAATTTGAAAATTTTGATGATATTGATGTATGAATTTTTGTGTTGTGTTTGGATGGTTTTAAAATGGGTTTTCTTCAAGTGAAATTGGAACTAGGTTGCTGGATTGATTTCTGTTCTTAATCAGAAGTTTTCACGAATTTTATGGAAATTTTGTGGGTGGTTTCATGAACCATGAAAATTATATGTTGTAGTTAACCTCTAGACTAAACACACGAATTTTCTTAGGGGTTAATTCTAAGGTTTGATGCCTCAAAAAAATTAGAAACCGAATGCGTCTGAATTGTTGAGACTGAAGTGACAAACTTGCTCGAATTTTTAATCATAGCAATTGATTGAGATAGCTCCTGAAATTTTTACACAAGACTAATGACACGTTGAAATATCTCTATGAATTTTCTTGTACTATGATTCCATCGAATTCTAGGGCTAAATATTTTGAGAACACAAGTCTGGACTATGAATTTGTGGCTTCTGACCACCAGATTTTCCTATTTTATTGAAGTGGTTATATAACTCTGATTGCCCTGATATTTTTACAGGTTGTCCTAGACACATTATAGTGTCATACAGAATTTTTGTGGCTCTTGGAATAGTTGTTTGATATGGCAATTAAATGTTGCACCCAGAACAATAACTCTCCAAAGTGCTGGAATGTGAGAATGACTGGAAATTTGTGATAGTTTGATATCTATTCCAAGTCTATGGTATATGAATGCATGATAGTGACTTTAAGGTTTGGTTTATGAGAAATGAATGAAAATCACTTGTGATTGATTGTTTATATGTGAATTTGATGATGGTACATGTTTTAAGTAGAGAAATGAAAGTCCATATATTATGTGAAGGGAAGAGAAAGTCCCCTTAAATGAGTAAAAGGACAGAGAAAAGTCCCCTTTTTTTTTGGTTACGAAAGATCCTCTTAATGGGCACGGGAAAGTCTCTTTTAATGGGCATGAAAAAGAAAAAGTCCCCTCCGATGTGGCACGTATATTCAAAATGTAATACTATGCTATTGAGTAGTATTATGTGTGTATATTAAGTGATTGAATAATAAAAGCTACCCACTTCGGAAAGATAATTTTGAAACTTTAAAATGAATCTTTAGTTTACATTACATGATCATATTTTTCTAATAAACCGAAGTGGCTGGGGCGATGACGATGACATTTATGATTGTGTATTGGGAGTTATCCTCCTGAGAATTGTGTAATTCTCACCCTACGTTTTTGTGTTTCCGTGTCGCCTCAGGTTGATCCAGAGGACTACGAGGTTGCTACACTAAAGGAATCAATCGCAGTAGTTTAGTAGTTAGTGTTTTTATTATATTGTACTTAGTGGTGTGTATATGTTTGTAAACGAAGTAGGGAACATGTATGTATTCAAGCTCATAAAAGAGCTTCCTTTTGTATTTACTTATGAAATAAATAAATGTTTTGTGTATTTGTTGTATATATTTAGTAGAACCATGAATTAGTTACTACTCGACTCGATCAATATTGCTATAGATAACTAAGAAAGGTCTGCTAATTATAAGTAACAACTCCTAAGCATAATGTCATGACTTAAGGATGACGTTGTACTTGGGATGTTACATCACTATCCATATATTATCAACCGATAAAATAAAAAATTTTGGAATAATACCAATAAGAAATATTCATAATAAATTTGGAAAGAAAAGGCCAAAAAAAACCCTACTTTTGGTGTCTAATGGATCCTTGGCTCCAAGTTGCTCCAAGATTGATCTCTTCCACTTCAAAGCTCCCAAATCAACCTCAAATCCTTCATAAATCAGTGAGGAAGTAAGATATCAAGGTGAGGATTGATAGAGATTTGAGATTTTAATCGGTTAGATTTGTAGGTATTGAGGTATAGAACAGTTTTGTGAAGGGAGTTTGTGGTTATATCAACTTTGGACAAGGGTTTTGATGATTTGAAGTTACAAACTTGAGCTCTTGGAGAAGACAACAATGGTGGTTGTTTTCTCTTTGTGTTAGCTGAAAATATCTTGATGGAGTGATAAGGTTTGGTGAATTGTATTTATTCTAAGTTGAATACACTAATTATGTAGTCAAAAGGTGTATTTTTTCTTTTTGAAAAGAAATAATGACATGGATTGCTAGGATTTGGTTTGGTAGTCAAAGAATGAATCTTGGCCATCCACTTGGCTCATGATAAGTGGATCTCTTTGACTTGGGGAGCAAGTAGCTTTTTTGGTGTTAAAACTGTACACGAAATTCCACCAACAGATGAGATATTAGCTCTTGAGTAAAATATAATAAATGAAAGGCCATGATTGAAACTTACTTTTCAAGTTTCAATCCTTGCTATCCACTTGGAATAAAGTGGTTGGTAAAGGTTACTTGGCCACCAAGTAACTTGTACGATGTTACCGTTCAGTAAACGTCGATGACGAGGAAGGAGTGAGTAGGATGCAGGGAGGCACCAAGGAGGCTCCTGGCAAGGCCTCTAAGCGGAGGGATATATGAATGAACCGATTACACACCCGAATGAGAGGATCCTAGGCTGTATAGGTATGGGACTATACAGTTGAGGATGACTTATATGAATTGATTAGTACTACCTATGCCAACAAAGATGCATCTTCTTTTCGGTAGCCCATCATGAAAGAACTCCACGGTTAAGCGTGCTTGACTTGGAGCAATTTTAGGATAGGTGACCTCCTGAGAGGTTTTCTCAAGAAGCATGTGAGTGAGGACAAAGCACGTTGAAAAGACCCGTGTTAGTTTGTGGGGATAGTCGTCAATCTATAAAGCGGCATGGAATGTTACATATCTCATCAAAGAAAGTAAAGAATAGAATGTCTTGTACTTTCTATCACAAGAAGGGACACCCATTTGATAAATGTTTTATGAGAAAGAAATCTATAAAATAGGTAGGAAATGTAACACTCTAGGTTAATCAGAAATTAATTGAAGCTTTATTAATAAGAGTTTCAATATTCTTACAAATATAGTGATGATGAGGACGACGTAACGGGCGAGTAGAAAAAAAATTTGGGCTCGAGTGTGAATAGTAACTTTACGGGCTTATAGGCACATTAGTAACCCTAGAATCGGGACTAGGTGACTCCAGGACTAGGGAAAGATAAGATAAGGATTAAGATAGAGTATTAGACCTGAGATTAACTTCAGGTAATATTCAAATTGCTCGAGTCCTGTGTTTCACTCGTTCGATAAAATTTCGTTGTGCTATTTCTAACACTGAAAGATAGTTTAATATTTAACATAGGATAATGCTTATCCTTTAAAAACCAAGTGGATGGATAAGATCTAATCTTGACTAACAAGATTCAATCCTAACCATCCATCTCATTATTTCTTTTTGAAAAGGAAGAAATATCCATTTTGACTACTTAATTGTCAAATCTAACCAAGAAAATGCAAACTACCCAACCTTATCACTCCTACCCCTAACATTTTGACCAAAGCAAGGGACTATACAACCTGCATTTCTTTCTTCTCAAACAACCATTAATAAGCTTCAAACCACCAAAACGCTAGCCCAAACTTGCTAAAACCTCAAGATCTTTTCATAAAACTTTAACTACTCATCATAATCTTCCAAACTAACTTATTGGAATTTGATTTCTCAACTTTTCTCACTTTGAGATATCATACCCTACTATCTAAAGAAGGGTTTGGGGTTAGGTGGAAGGCCTTGAAGTGAGAAAAATAATTCTTGGAACACCCTTAGAGCCTTAAAGCCCCAAAAGTAGGGTTCTTTGTACCTTCTTGTTCACTTCTATTTTTGTTTTTAGATTTTACTTGTTTGAATTTGATATTTTGGTTCTAATGTATAGTTACACATAGATGTAGATGTATTTACATTGGTGAAGTAGTTTGGTGTTATCGAAAAATTATTTTTGTCAAAAAAAAGTTTTGAACTAGATTGCTGGATTTTAGATTTATCAAGGAAGGAGTTAGTTCACTATTTTTCTTGGGTATTTGTAGGTATTTTTATAAGCTAAAAATTTTATGTGATGAATATAATATCCTAATCTAGTTCCATGAATTTTCTTGAGTTTTTTTCAATCTATGCTAAAAAAATAAAAACCGAGCCTATAAGGAGTGCCTGGCTAAATTGCTAGATCTAAAGCAAATAATTTTGCTAATTTTGTTACTAATCAAATGATTGAATTTTTCTTTCAATTTTGGTAACATAGCTTGGAGAACTATTTTTCCTCTAAAATTTTTATAGGACCTTGTGGACACATTGAAGTGTCATGGATAATTTTTGTAGCCTTGGAATTAGTTGTTTGATATGCAAACTAAATTTTGCTACACAAGTGAAAAATCTAGCAATATATTGGAAATGAACCAATGTCTTGAATTGATAATATAATGACTTTTGATTCAAGTAGGATGAGTATGAATGCATGCTATATACTTTAAAGATCAGATTATGAGACATGAATGGGAATCACTTGTGATTTGTAACACCCTAATAACTAACTCAACATGCCTAGGACGTATTTCAGTTAATTATTAGATCTTACTCTTTGCTTTAGTTCTTGAATCATACTTGAAATATACTTAAGGAAAATATGAGCCATTTTTGTTTGGAATCATAAGCAAAACGTGAGTCGCACATATAAAAACAATCATCAACATAAAGCGGAACGTTTAAAACAAAAATAAAAAAACAAAACCATCATATAGGCTCCATCAAGATCATCCATAAGCACACCATACTGAAATATATAATAAAGTACCCACCCATGAAAGGTGAGTTAAGTTCGTACATCATCATAAAAGCAAATACATAGAAAAGGAAATACAATGGAAAACATACCCACCTAGTGCATCTATGGTAGATAACCTCAACACAAAAGAAGGCTATCCTAAGCTAATGGTGTGTATGCACTAAAAGGCCTCCAAGAACTCTATTGTTGCTGGCCCTGAAAAGGTGGAACGTAACCAATCCATGAGCGAACTCCTCAGGCGGTGGTACTCGGGATGCTCCATACTGTAGATGGATGGATGGCCTCCGTGCCAACCTCGGCTAAACAACCGTGTCCTCACTCCTCCCTTATCCTTGGAGGAGTAGAGGTAGAGCTCTCTGAGTAGACGTAGGTAGATGAGTCCTCCGACGGGTCGTCTCGGAATGCCTCAAATGAGGGACATAGTCCGGAAGTCACGAACAGGGATTGGAGGGTACATATGTAGAATCCGATCATTATGCGTGTGTGCCAGCTCGAAGACCATGTTGTCGCCATAGGGGATGTTGGAGAGAATCAGTAGCTAGAAATAGGATGTGTGAATGGACGTCCCACAAACATAAATACTCTAAGGGCGCAACATCCCTCAAAATGATATGATCGGTGTTCCGGATTAAAATGCACCTCCAGGTATGGGTGTCAATTAACACTACGAATGTCACCATCGAAATCTGAAGACATGATGGAAAGAAAACGGGAGTGAGAATCTTACTAAAGAATCTTAGGGCATCCTCCTAACTAAGTGACATCATCAACGTCCTCAGGAACCTTTGGGTTATTATGAAATGGTGAGCATACAATGATTCATTTATTTAAGTTTTAAAACATTAATTACCGAGGCCCATTCATTTTATCATGTGTCTAGTAATGCATCATACTTAAGATGCCATGCAAAACTTAGCTCTCTACCATGCATCTCAATCATCATAACAACACATTATGCATAAAACATGATTCATGAATGGCACATCTTGGTTCTTTAGGTGACTTAAGTTAGTTCATCATTATTTCTTGGGGCCACCCTATACTCTACCCTTTTGAGAGTACTTCTAGGTTATGAGCTCATACCTCACTAGTCATCACTGGCATATACTTATCCCTTTTGATAAGTTAAAGTCCCGACTTAAAAGCACGGCTAGGGGGCAAGAATCACCGATTCACCACCTATAGTTTGATGGGTCCAAAGGATCATCTTCTCATGTTTCTTAGTCACCTTAAGTTTTAGCATGTTATATCATGATGCAATTCATAATTCATAATCAATATAACATTTTTCCATATCTCATGCATGAGCATCTTCAATGTTTCCAAATGAACTATAACATGCAAGTCATGGAATTACTAATTTAAGGTCAAGTACTCATTTAACATTGAACATCACATGAATTTATCATCCCAAAGCATCAAAGAACCATATGCTCAAATCATCACATAAATGTTCCCTTAATTAACCAATACTCTAAAATCGGGTAACTCTAATTATCAACTTATCTTCTTATGCATCTAAGGGATCTATTATCGTCATTATCACTAATTATATGGCTCGAGAACATTATTCAACAATGGTGGATAGCATAGGCAGTAAAATAATTTTAAGGATTTACGGTGTATAGAAGTTGCATTTTTCATCCTTTCTTATTCCGACTTTTCCTATGATGCTAAACTTAATTACTAAACTATTTATGAGTCATTCTTACCTAATTAAACATGGTAAAACATGATTCTCATAAATTTTAAAGGTGCTGGATAGAATACATATTTCTTGTTCTCAAGAGTTCTAGAATTCTCATTTTCAATTCCTTTTAGCTACTAAGTTAGCCCAAAACATCAAGAATAATTATCACATCCAATAACAAGTTGTAACATCCCATGTTGCTTTATGGATTGACAACTGTCCCCACAAATCAACACGGGTCTTTTCAGCGTGTTTTGTCCTTACTCACACGCTTCCTGGGAAAACTTCCAGGAGGCCACCCATCCCAAAATTACCCCAAGTCAAGCATGCTTAACTGTGGAGTTCTTTCGTGATGGGCTACTAAAGAAAGATGCATCTTTGTGGCATAGGTAGTACCAATCAATTCATATAAGTCCTCCTTAACTATATAGTCCCATACCTATACAGACTTAGGATCCTCTCATTCGGGTGTGTAATCGGTTCATTCATGTACCCCTCCCCTTGGAGGCAGGCCGCTCCTTGTCCGTGCCTTTCGCACCGCGATCACTCCCTACCTCGTCCCCGCGTTACATGCCCACCAGCTTCCGCTTGGTTCGTCCCTAAACCACACCGTACTAGGAGAGGTGTAGGCTCTAATACCATTTGTAACAGCCCAACACCCCGGCATTATGTGATATTGTCCTCTTTGGGGTTCAGGGCCTACTTCGACTCCCCCCTTCAAGGTTTTGTTCTTCCCTGGCGAGGGAAAACACGTCACGCAAGGAGGAGGTATCCACACCCTTATAATGCATGCTTCGTTCACCTCCCCAGCCGATGTGGGACTTTACAATCCACCCCCTGGGGCCCAGTGTCCTTGCTGGCACACTGACCCAGGACCGGCTCTGATACCATTTGTAACGCCCAAGGACCCCGGCATTATGTGATATTGTCCTCTTTGGGGTTAGGGCCTACTCCGACTCCCCCTTCAAGGTTTTGTTCTTCCCCCTGCGAGGGGAAAATGCGTCACGCAAGGAGAAGGTATCCACACCCTTATAAGGCATGCTTCATCACCTCCCCAGCCGATGTGGGACTTTACACAAGTCATCTAACATATATATATCATCCAAATCAGAATTTAAAAGTGTTATAAGCTTTATAGACAAGGCCAAAACATAAAGAACCCCATAAGCATAAAATAAGGCATTTCTAGTAACTAAGCTTTATAAGAAACCTCTTATTATGTGAATCAAAATGACAAGTCTTGAGCACTAGATCCATTCCTTTTTAGTGATGGAATAATTATAAACATGTAATGCAAGTCTCATTCTTAGTCTTTTTAGGTTGATAACAAGAAAGAATAAGCATGCTATGCAAGGGAATATAAACATGAATGCAAGACTTGAAAGTAAACATGAATGCAAGTCCATTTCTTTATTTTAGTGCTATAGGCCTTTTAGAGTATTTATTCTAAATCACATCTCAATTTTAAGATTGAGATAGGTAGGCTTCAAGATTAGTTGTTAAGTGATAACTTGAAAATAAACATGCTAGACAAGGAAATATAAACATGAATGCAAGGACTTGAAAGTAAATATGAATGCAAGTCCATTTCTTTATTTTAGTGCTCTAGGCCTCTTAGAGTATTTACTCTAAATCATATCTCAAATTTAAGGTTGAGATAGGTAGGCTTTGAGATTAGTTGTTAAGTGATAACTTGAAAATAAATATGCTAGACAAGGAAATATAAACATGAATGCAAGGACTTGAAAGTAAATATGAATGCAAGTCTATTTCTTTATTTTAGTGCTCTAGGCTCAATATTACCACTTTAACAACATAACAATACCATTTAGTAAAACTTGCTTAAGCAAACTATTTAGTATAGTCATCATATTTTTAAGAAAGCAACTCAAGCTCTAGAGATTTCATTGTGATGAACTCATAGTCATCATCTAGATACTCTCATCATCAAGCTATCATGGGAAGCCATTAAAGGCCTTGAGGCCGAAATGTAAAGGGAAGAAAAAGGAAACCAAAATGATCTAGCAAGGGGAAAATCTTCAACACATCATTTTTAAACCAAGAACTAAGTCTTGACAAAGCAATGAAAGATGAATATAAAGGCATTAAGTCCTAAGTTCAAGATTTTCATTTTTACAACATAACAACATCATTTCTTCAAGATTTGCAAACAAGTGAAACCTTCAAGCTTTAGAAGTCAAACATGTGATGGTTTTGCAACCAACACCCAAGATTCTCATCATCAAGCCATGATTCCACCATCATTTAGGCCATAAGGTCGAAACATCAGAGAGAAAAGGAAAAGGAAAACTGAAATGAGGAGACAAGAAGGAGATCATCCAATATCATTTTAAACCAAGAACAACACTTAGCAAAACAAGGAAATAATTTTAAAGACAACTCCCTACCAAGTTTTGTTTGAAGGAAGGAAAGAAAACTTGGTCTCTTGAGATGAAATGAGAGGAAAATCTTCTTGGAACCTTGAGGGAATTCGGCCAAGGAGGAATGAAAAGGGAATTCTTTGAGCTTAGGGAAGAAAACTTGAAGTGTGCAAATGTGTGTAAAGGTTTCAATGAGCTTTCAAGCATGCCTATTTATAGAGAAAATGAAACTCATGGATGGCCTTTTGGGGAAGAGGCCGACGGTCAAAAGGAAGGGAAAGAGAGAAAAATATCTCTTGATTGGTATGGGTTTGGGTATGGTCAAGGCATGGTGAAGTATGGCTCCAAGTATGGTTCAAAGTGTGGCTTAAAGTATGGTCTTTGAGTGAAATTAGAACATGTGATGAATTTAGGGGGGATGATGGCTTCGGCCATGATAGCCCATGGAGGAGGAAAATGTGTCTTCTAATTGTGTTTTAAAGGTATGTTTAGGTGTATCTTTGATTAGGCTTTTGATTAGGACTTTGTAAGTAAGTATTTAGGTAAAGTAGTGGGTAATTAAGGCTATCAAGACATGATTAAGGAGTTGTTCTTGCTTCATTAGTGAAATAAAACTCAATTTATATATAAAACCTTTCATAAACACAATTCCTTAATTTAAGAAATTGTAGAGAGAAAATATTCAAGATTCCGTGACATGGCATCTTGATTCTTAAGACAAGATTAAGGCGTATCTAAGCAATCTTAGGTTCTAATCAACCGTAATAAATTATTTTGACTCTTGATTAGTAATTAGAATTTACTAATCTTTAATTAGAGCCTAATATTGCTTAGGTTTTGCTAATCGTGTCATTAAGTCCAAAATGCACAAAGCTAGGGGCAAAATGGTAATTTTCCTTAAAAACTACCCCGAGCCACCCGGGCTTAACCAGTGGCTAAACATAGCTTATAAACATGATTTAAAACCTTTTGGTAAAGTTCGGGTTCAGTCGGCATATAAATTGGGTTGAAAAGCCAGGGGCATTTTGATAATTTTGTGCATCAAAACTCAAAAATGAGATTCTTCTGCTCTATTACCTCACATAACACAGTAATCCCCCATCATCATCAAAACATCCCCTTGAGGATGGCCAGGGCTGGTGATCCTCATTTCTCGGGTAAAATGACCTTAGGGGCATTTTGGTCATTTGTACACGAAAATCGGGCGTTACATGATTGATTGTTTATGTGTGATTAATGCATGCATTTAGTAAAAAGAAAAGTAAGTGACACATATATGTGATAAAAGAGAATGTATAAACTTTAACTGTGCATGTTTGACATATAGGCAAAACAAAAATAAGACTTAGGTTGATTAAGGAAAGGAAAAAGGAGGAACTTCCCTATGAGTTGGTAGATGTATTGGCTAGAAATAGAACTATGTGGATTAGAAAAAGGAAAAAATGAAGTCTGATGATCACATATAGGAATGAGCTTATCCTAATAAGTAGTCTATTACCTATGTGTGGTGTTAACCACTGATACCAATTGGTATAAAATTAAATCTTCCCTATATTGATGAAAAGATAAAAATGCATTGAATTAAGTTCCATGGTCACAAGAGAAAGCACATGACTATTATTGTTTTTGTATATAGTTTTACATATAATTTCTTGTATAAATAAAATTACTGGTTATGTCATGTTTATATTTGAGGGAATGCCCTACTAGAATTATATAATATTCTCTTCCCTATATTTGTATGTATTTTGGATTGTACTTAGATTCCAGAATGTCGTCCGTGATAGTGTTCCTTGACTTACCACAATGGAAGTGGCATATGATCCTGTCCTGGATTCTCTATTTGTCGTAGGCTACTCCAGAACCGTGCTTATGTGTTCTTTAGTTGCTCATTCAGGACTTTCAGTTTTTAGGACAATTTTGACCTAGCGTTCCCATATGATGGTGTGCCCTTCCACCTGGCACACCCTGTCTTTGTGCGCTGACTTGCATCCAGCAACCTCAGAGAGATGCTTTATCCTCATCATTCTCTTCAGATTTTGATCCACTCAGGTTTTGGTGCCCCTGGGGTGGTGCCATCATACCGATGACAAATGGCTTCCATTAGGAGGTAGAAGCTATTCAGAACCCTACTAACTGCACATAGTTGTAGCCTAGTTTTAGGAGCACGCGAGCTTGTACATAGTTTTGCTAGGATTTTTTAGGCCCATTTATGTGTATATGTTATTTTGTTGGGTCTTAGGATTGAGTAGGTTAGCCTAGGCACTTGATGTGTTGTGGACTTAGTTCTTGGATGATCTTACTAGTAGACTGACTTAACCTCCAATAGGATGTATATATATGTGTTGACTTGCACATGATGTAACGCCCAATTTTTCCTGTCATTAGGAATTACCGAATTACGTAGGTAAATATTATATAAAATTTGAGACCAAACAATCCTTAATAAAGGAATATAACGTTAGAAGAGAAGTTAGGAGCAATTCGTGCAAGTATTGCAAACCCGATTTTCTGTACGTGTAAAATGACCAAAATGCCCCTGAGGTTATTTTACTCAGAAAATGAGGATCGTGGGCCCCACCCGTCCTCAAGGGGATGTTTTGATAATAATAAGGGATTGTTTGTGTTATGTGTGTTAATAGAGGAGAAGAATCATAATTTTGAGCTCTACGCACGAAATGACCAAAACGCCCCTCGCGTTTTAACCCGATTTGCGTGCCGACTAGACCCGAACCTCACTAAAATGTTTTAAAAGGTGTTTTTAAGCCATGATTAACCATTGGTTAAGCTCTGGTCTCGGGCAATTTTTAAGTAAAATGACCGTTTTGCCCCCTTTGCAAGTTTTACAAATTTTGAGATTTTTGATTCGTCTAACGAAACCTAAGCAATATTAGGCTCAAATTAAAGCTTATTAAATTCTAATTATTAATCTAGAGTCAAAATTATTTATTTAAATTGATTAGAACCTAAAATTGCTTTAAAACACTCAAATTGCTTACTAATTCACCTAAGCCCTTAATCGTAAATTCTCTAAATTGCATGAATACCTTGCCTACACCTAAATAATACATGGAACACACAAAACCCTCTTCCATGAGGCTGTAATGCATGAAATAATTCAGCCATAATCATTAGAATTATTGCAAGATAATGCACTAAAACAAAATGCCAAAAAATTCCCTAAAACATGGCATAAAACATGCCTTAAACAAGAAATGATTTTCCTCCCTTTGTTACCCATCAAAAATCCGAAAATTATGCCTTAAACATGAGCTTGAATTCCTCTATAAATATGCTTACTTGAGGAGCCTTGGAAACCTTGCTCATAACTTACACAAATTCTAGTTTTAGGAGCACCAAAAGCTTTCTTTCTTCCTCCTCCTTGGCCGAAATTTCTTCTCCCATTTCTCAAAGAGATTTTCTTTCATTTCACTCAAGGAAACCAAGTCCTATTCCTTTCCTTCAAATCAAATTAGGTAGGGAGTTGTTTTTAAGTTTATTTCTATGCTTTGCTAAGTGTTGTTCTTGGTTCAAAATGATGATTTCATGGATTTTCTCTAGTTTTTCCATTTGGTTTTCTTCTTCCTTTTCTTTGAACAATTCGGCCATATGGCCTAGGTGGGACTAAGATGATGGCTTGATGATGAGGACCTTGAGGGTGGGTTGTGAATCCATCACAAGTTAGGCCTCTAAAGCTTGAAAGTTCCACTTGATGCAAAACTTTAAAGAATAATATTTTTATGATGTTTTTATGATCTTGAGTTTAGAACTTGAAAGATGTATTTCTCACTTTGTCTTGCTAAGATATATATTGGATTGAATTTGTATTTCTATAAAGTCTTGAAGGAGCTCTAGTAAAGAAATCAAATGAACTTGCATCCATGTTTAAGTTTATGCCTTGCATAATCATGTTTACTTTCTATGTCATCACTAAAATTTCAAGAATGAATAAATGGACTTGCATACTCATGTTTAAATTTCCAAGTTTGCATTTCATGTTTATATTTCATGTTGTCACTTAATCTCTAAAGATAATAAAGAAGTTGCATCTCATATTTATTTTATGTTCTCACTTTATTTTATAATGGCTAAAAGAATCAACGCATGACATGTTTATTTTTATGTCATCACCTAAAGATCCTAGAGCTCAAAGACTTGCCCAAGTATCACAAGCAAAGTTGGAACCATGATAATAAAAACTCTAAAGCTTTCTTGAGATTATTGGAGTCAAAGAATTCATTCTTTAAGAAGTCTTGAGTTTGGAGCTTAATAAGAATTCTCTTCTCCCTCTCCTGTTCCCTGCGGATTCGCTTCGTTTCTTAAGATTCTCTCTCCCTCCACTTGGTCCATGCGGACTACGCGCTAGTTTCTTGCATCATGTTTATATTTCCAAGTTATCACCTTATAAAGACAAGATTAAAATGGGTTGCATAGCATGTTTATAATTCTAGCTATCACTAAATCTCAAAAGCTAAGACTTGCTCCTTTTATCTGAAGAAAATTCTAATCATGAACATTCTTTCAATGTATAAATCGGCCTCATGATTGGCTTAAAGTCTTATAATTTTTTAAAGTTTAACAAAAAGAATTAGTTACTAAAGGAGTTTTGAAGCTTTGCAAAAATTATACGGGAAACTAGTACTTTATGTATACTTGAAATGTGGTTTTATGCAATTATATGAGGTTCATGATTCGGCTACTATTCTGAGTTTAGTACTACTGTATGATGATGTTTTAATATGTTCAAAGTTGTGATGATTATGATTTATTGCTAAGAGAACGATTCTATGCATGTTAGAAATAAAACTAGCTTCCAAAACCGTAAAAGCAAGATTTCTAGAACTCTAGAGAATGAAATTTGTGCGTTCTCCAGAACCTTTAGCAGCCCTAAGAACCAAGTACTATTGTGTTTATATAAGGGAGAATGATTCATAATTGGTTTAGTAATAATTTTAGCACCATAAGGAAAGCCGGTAATGAAAGGGTTAAAAATGCAACTTCTAGCACACGTGAAGCCTTAAATATAACTTGCTGCCTATGTTGTCCCATATAGTTTAATAATGTTCTTAAGGCTTATAATTAATGGTAATGATGATAATGAATCCTTTAGATGCATGATTAATTAGTGTGATAATTGAGGTTACCCGATTTTAAAGTTTTAGATGTTTAAGATAGTTTTCGTAAGAATTTATGATGATAGTTCTTTGAAATTTGAAATGATAAGTCTATGAAGTGATTTGATGCTTATTAAGTATTTGATATCATTGAATGATTTCTGGCTTGCATGTTATAGTTGCTGTTGCAAACAATGAGAATGCTTATGCATGAAATAATGAAATATTCTTTGTTATTTAAAAATTTACCCTTGTTGCTAAAGAAAGTATATTACTAAAAGTGTAATTTGGAAAGGTTCTGGCTAGGAAAGACTTGGTATTTAAGCGTGTCCATTTGTGACCCACCTCTCTTTCCTGGAATCTCGGATGCATGATTACAGTTGGTATATATATTATTCCAGAATAAGACTATAAACGAGAAAATGTTATAAATGATTATGAATTGAGAATTGTATTATGATATAACATGCAAAGACTTAAAGGTGACTTAAAATATATGAGAAAATGATCCTTTGGACCCATCAAACTATAGGCGGTGAAAAGGTGATTCTTGCCCCTAGTCCTTCTCTCAAAAGGGTAGAGACGGAATTTTTACTTATCAAAAGGGATAAGTATGTGTTGGTGACGACTAGCAAGGTATGAGCTCATAACCTAGATTACTCCCAAAAGGGTGGAGTATAGGGTGGCCCAAGGAAAATAATGATGATAATGACAAGATTTTAAGTCACCTAGGACACTAAAGGAATGAAATATGTGCACCATGTCTTGTGCATAACTATTATGGTATGATGTTCTTCTTGCATAGCATTTTATGAGATGATGATGAGAAATATGATGTTCTTCTATGTATGTTATTATGATATGAAGATGAGGAATATGATGTGTTGATGAAAGGAAAAGTTCATTATAAACATGACATGCTAAGTTTATGATGCATTATAAGACGCATGATTAAAACGACGAACCTGGTAAAGTATATTTTCGAACTTAATAAATCAATCTTAGCATGCTCACTATTTCATAATAACCCCGAGGTTCCTGGGGACGATGATGATGACACAATGCATCATGAGGTGAGTACCCTACTGAGATTCTTTTTATAAGTTTCTCACTCCCTTTATTTTTCTTTCCATCTCGTCTTCAGAAAGAAGGAAGCGTTCGTGAATCACATTGAGGCTTTCACTGGTAGCTGAACTTGATCCTGCTAGTTTCACTCGTATATTTCAAATATCTATCCCTATCCTTGGAGTGTTATTACTAGGTGCCATTAATGGATGTCCTTCCATCCATATATTATTATGTTTTGTTAGATTGCCTACACCTAGTCTTATTCTGTTGGTAGGCAAAATATCTGTGTTATGTAATTATGGATGTTATATGATGGAGCCAATATGATGTGTTTTTCATGCTATATCTCGCTTTATTTCAATTATTGTTCACGTTATGTGCGGCTCACGTTTTCAATTATGTTTTAAAAAAAATGGCTCGTAATTTCACTAAGTATTTTCAAAGTATGATGAAAGAACTAAAGCAAAGAGTAAAGTCTAGTAATTAATCAGATACAACCTAGGTGTATTGGGTTAATTATTAGGGTGTTACATTTTGGTATTAGAGTGGTTCGGTTTCACGGAGCCTAAAGATTGGACTGGCTATGCTTCTAAAGCATACTACGTTAGAAATGTCATGTGTATATGTTTATCATTAGGATGAGCTTGAGGATTAGAGATGCATGACTATGTATGTTGCACGTGCCATGGTAACTTGCTCACTTTGCATGGAATGTTGAGCCTGATCACCTCAGTGTTGCCTGTTTTGTGTGTATAGGGACCAATGGCACGTCGACAACAGACTAGGAACGCGGCACAGAATAACCGAACAATGAAACTCCGAAGCACTTCGCCATGTGGCAAGGACAATGAGAATGATGATGGATCGAATGGATCAAGATCGCCAAGCTAATGCGAATCAAGGCCATGAGATTCCCGAACATGCTCGTTTTGGGAAGTTTCGTAAGGCGAACCCACCAGTTTCAAGGGGACCCTCAATCCAAATGTTGCAGATAAATGGATTCGGAATATTGAGAAGGTCTTTGCTGTAGTCCCATGCTCAGAGGAGCAGAAGGTCACCTTCGCTACCCATATGCTTGAAGGTGATGCCGGCTTTTGGTGGACAGGTGCCCGAAGGCTTGGAGGCGACCGACATGGACATTGATTGGGAACTATTTAAGGTCCATTTTTATGAGAAGTATTTCCAGAGTCGGTCAAAAATGCCAAGGACATTGAGTTTATGCAACTTGTCCAAGGAAATATGAATGTGGCCCAGGACACTGCAAATTTGAAGAACTTATTAAGTTCTCAAGGATGTATCAAGGTAACCCGACGAGTATTGGAAATGCATTAAATACGAGTCAAGGTTAAAGGCGGAGCTTAATGTGGAGTTGCGCATTTGGAGATTAGGGATTTTCTACCCTAGTTAACAAATGCCGCATCATTGAAGAAGGGCAGAGAAAGCTGAGCACCTCAAAGTCCGATAATATCACCAGGAAGCTGACACCTCAAGGTCGCAGTCAAGAGGCAGAATTGACCCCATTCTCACCTCAATCAAGACCACAAGGGCCACAAAGGAACTTTCAACAAGGAAGGCCGAACAACAACAACAACCGCTATCAACCGCTACAACAACAACCCCAACAACAATCACAACAACAACAATAACAACAACAAGGGGAAAGCACCACAAAGGGGTCCGCAGCACCTCCACGACCCCCACCATCCACGGATTGTCCCAAGTGCGGCAAGAATCATGGGAGCATGCCATGTCGAGCTGGAACAAATGTATGCTCGGTGTGGAAAGCCAGGCCACTACTCTAGAGAATGCATAGAAAGAAACCCGCCAACCCCAACCCCAACCCCAAGCCAGGTACCAAGGAAGGGTCTTTACCATTAATGAAGAAACGACAAAGTCACGGAATCTCGTGGAAGGTAAGTGTAACATGCATGGTAAAAACTTAATTGTACTATATGATTCTGGCGCTTCCCATTCTTTTATCTCTCACTCATGTGTTAAAAGCCTTAACTTACATGTGACTGAACTTCCTTTTGACCTTGTTGTTTCTACCCTCCTGGAAAACCCGTTAGAACTTGTGAATGTTGTTTAGATTGCAATTTTGTTATAGAAAATAGATCCTTTGTTTTAGATCTTATTTGCTTACCTATGCGAGGTTTAGATGTGATTCTTGGCATGGATTGGCTTGAGGCCAACCGTGTCCTGTTAAATTGCTATGAGAAAACCATTACCTTTCTTCCTGTTCCCATTGAACCTAAGAAACCCATAAGCCTGTACATAACTATTGTGGAAATGGACTGTGGTAAGGGTAAGACTAAAGGTTATATTTTCTTAGCCGCTAGTGATGTAGACTTTGAGCAAAGTATCGATGAGATACCGATAGTAAGGAATTATCCCGAAGTATTTCCAGATGAGATACAGAGTTTCCCCCCAAGAGAGATAGAGTTTTCCATAGAATTGCTTCCTGTGTAGGACCCATATCCATAGCCCCATACAGGATGTCCCCATTAGAGTTGACCGAGTTAAAAGCTCAATTGGAAGATTTATTGGAGAAAAGTTTGTTAGGCCTAGTGCATCACCTTGGGGAGCCCCTGTGTTGTTTGTGAAGAAAAAGGATGGGAGTATGAGGATGTGTGTTGATTATAGGCAATTGAATAAAGTGACAGGTGAAGAACAAATACCCTTTGCCTAGGATAGATGACTTGATGGATCAACTTAAAGGTGCAGTGTGTTTTCTAAGATTGATTTGAGGTCAGGTTACCACCAGATTAGAGTAAGAGATGAAGATATACCGAAAACGGCCTTTCGCACTCGATACGGCCATTTTGAGTTTAGTAATGTCCTTTGGATTAACCAATGCTCCAGCAATTTTTATGGATTACATGAATAGGATCTTTAGACCCTATTTAGATCAGTTCGTGGTTGTCTTCATAGATGATATTCTCATCTACTCTAAGACCCACGAGGAGCATGAATGCCACCTAACCATAGTCCTGGAAATCCTAAGGAAAAGAAACTATATGCCAAGCTTTCTAAGTGTGAATTCTGGTTGGATGAGGTGAAATTTTTAGGGCATGTAGTGTCTAAGAGAGGAATTGCTGTAGATCCTAGTAAGGTTGAAATGGTCGTAAACTGGGAAAGACCAACCATGGTAACTGAAGTAAGGAGCTTTTGGGTTTAGCCGGTTATTACCGTCGGTTTATCAAGGGATTTTCCCATATTTCCCTACCTCTGACCAAGCTAACTAGGAAGAACACCCTTTTTCATGGACCCTAGAGTGTGAAAAGAGCTTTCAAGAGCTAAAACACAAGCTAACCTCAACCCCTATTTTGGTATTACCCGACCCCAATGTGCCTTTCGAAGTATACTGTGATGCTTCAAGGAAGGGTTTGGGTTGTGTACTGATGCAAGATAGGCAAGTGGTGGCCTATGCGTCGAGGCAACTCAAGCCACATGAGGCAAATTACCCTACCCATGACCTTGAATTAGCCGCGTCGTGTTTGCTGAAGATTTGGAGACACCATTTATATGGCATTAAGTTTGAGGTGTTCTTGATCACAAGAGTTTGAAATATCTCTTTGATCAAAAAGAGCTAAACATGAGGCAAAGAAGGTGGATGGAGTTCTTAAAAGATTATGATTTTGGTTAAACTATCATCCAGGCAAAGCTAACGTTGTAGCTGATGCCCTAAGTAGGAAATCCTTACAAGTATCCCGTTTGATGGTGAAGGAGGTTGAGTTAATTGAGCAGTTTAGAGACCTAAACCTAGGGATGACCTTGACCACTAAGGGCATAAGAGCTTGCCATCTTAGTGTGACGAGTGAATTCAAGGAAAGAATTGCTCAAGCCCAAAGGAAGATACAGAATTTCAAGAGACCTTAGAAGCGGAAGAGCTGATAAGTTGAAAGGTTTTACCCAAGGGAATGATAGTTTGTGGAGGTTTGAAGGTCGTATATGTGTACCTGCTAGTGGTGACCTCCGAAGGATATTTTGGAGGAAGCCCATAAGAGCCATTTTACCCTTCATCCGGTGCAACCAAGATGTATCAAGATTTGAAGAAGATGTTTTGGTGGCCAGGATTGAAGAAGGATGTGTGCACATGGGTGAGTAAGTGCTTGGTGTGTCAAAAGGTGAAGATTGAACACCAAAAACCTTCCGGAATGTTGCAACCTTTGTCAATCCCCGAATGGAAGTGGGATAGTGTCTCCATGGATTTTGTAACTGGACTAAGGACCCAAGCAAATCATGACGCCATTTGGGTAATTGTGGATCGTTGACTAAATCAGCCCACTTTTTACCTATTAAGGTGACTTATTCCTTGGATAGGTTAGCACTTATATATTCAGGAGATAGTAAGATTACATGGAGTACCGTCGATGATAATCTCGATCGGGATCCACAATTACGTCACGATTTTGGGGAGCTTTTCAGAAGGCGTTTGGTTAAAGCTGTGTCTGAGCACGGCTTATCACCCAAACGGACGGTCAATCTGAAAGAACTATCCAAACTTTGGAGGACATGTTGAGGGCATGTGTTTTAGATCAAAGAGGGAGTTAGGATAAGTACCTACTGATTGAATTTGCATATAACAACAGTTATCATGCAAGTATCGTATGGCACCATACGAGGCCCTCTATGGACGGAAGTGTCAATCACCTCTATGTTGGTATGAGCCCAGAGAGCAAAGTCTACTGGACGGATATTGTGAAAGAAACGACGGAACAAATCAAGAAGATTAGGGATAAGATTCTCACTGCTCAAAGTCGATAGAAAAACTATGCGGACGGCGAAAACGCTAGATTTTCAAGAAGGGGACCATGTGTTCCTAAGAATCACCCCACCACAGGCATAGGCCAAGCAATGAAAGTAAAGAAATTGAGCCCAGATTTCTTGGTCCTTTGAAATCCTTAGCAAAATAAGATCTCTGAGCCTACCGTATAGCCCTACCCAGAGTCTGTCCAACCTTCATGATGTTTTCCATGTCTCCAGTTAAGGAAATATCATTCTGACCCAAGTCATGTACTAGAGCCAGAACATGTACAATTAAGAGATGACCTAACGTTTAACTTACCACCCACGAGAATCGTTGACCGAGGAGTTAAGCGTTAAGGAACAAGGCTTACCCTGGTCAAAGTAGCATGGGGACGAGGTGAAACCGAAGAAGTTACATGGGAGCTGGAATTAGATATGCAAGCACAGGATCCAGAGCTGTTCTCAGTAACGATTTCGAGGGCGAAATTCTTTTTAAGGAGGGGAGTAATGTAACGCCCCAATTTTTACTGTAATTTTTACTGTCATTAGGAATTACCGAATTACCGTAGGTAAATATTATATAAAATTTGAGACCAAACAATCCTTAATAAAGGAATATAACGTTAGAAAGAAGTTAGGAGCAATTCGTGCAAGTATTGCAAACCCCGATTTCTGTACGTGTAAAATGACCAAAATGCCCTGAGGTTATTTTACTAGAAAATGAGGATCGTGGGCCCCACCCATCCTCAAGGGGATGTTTTGATAATAATAAGGGATTGTTTGTGTTATGTGTGTTAATAGAGGAGAAGAATCATAATTTTGAGCTTGACGCGAAATGACCAAAACGCCCATGCGGTTGTTTTAACCGATTTGCATGCCGACTAGCCCGAACCTCACTAAAATGTTTTAAAAGGTGTTTTTAAGCCATGATTAACCATTGGTTAAGCTCGGGTGGTCTCGGGCAATTTTTAAGTAAAATGACCGTTTTGCCCCTCTTTGTGCAGTTTTACAAATTTTGAGATTTTTGATTCGTCTAACGAAACCTAAGCAATATTAGGCTCAAATTAAAGCTTATTAAATTCTAATTATTAATCTAGAGTCAAAATTATTTATTTAAATTGATTAGAACCTAAAATTGCTTTAAAACACTCAAATTGCTTACTAATTCACCTAAGCCCTTAATCGTAAATTCTCTAAATTGCATGAATACCTTGCCTACACCTAAATAATACATGGAACACACAAAACCCTCTTCCATGAGGCTGTAATGCATGAAATAATTCAGCCATAATCATTAGAATTATTGCAAGATAATGCACTAAAACAAAATGCCAAAAAATTCCCTAAAACATGGCATAAAACATGCCTTAAACAAGAAATGATTTTCCTCCCTTTGTTCCCCATGAAAAATCCGAAAATTATGCCTCCTCCTCTTGTCATACATGAGCTTGAATTCCTCTATAAATATGCTTGCTTGAGGAGCCTTGGAAGCCTTGCTCATAACTTACACAAATTCTAGTTTTAGGAGCACCAAAAGCTTTCTTTCTTCCTCCTCCTTGGCCGAAATTTCTTCTCCATTTCTCAAAGAGATTTTCTTTCATTTCACTCAAGGAAACCAAGTCCTATTCCTTTCCTTCAAATCAAATTAGGTAGGGAGTTGTTTTTAAGTTTATTTCTATGCTTTGCTAAGTGTTGTTCTTGGTTCAAAATGATGATTTCATGGATTTTCTCTAGTTTTTCCATTTGGTTTTCTTCTTCCTTTTTCTTTGAACAATTCAGCCATATGGCCTAGGTGGGACTAAGATGATGGCTTGATGATGAGGACCTTGATAGTGGGTTGTGAATCCATCACAAGTTAGGCCTCTAAAGCTTGAAAGTTCCACTTGATGCAAAACTTTAAAGAATAATATTTTTATGATGTTTTTATGATCTTGAGTTTAGAACTTGAAAGATGTATTTCTCACTTTGTCTTGCTAAGATATATATATTGGATTGAATTTGTATTTCTATAAAGTCTTGAAGGAGCTCTAGTAAAGAAATCAAATGAACTTGCATCCATGTTTAAGTTTATGCCTTGCATAATCATGTTTACTTTCTATGTCATCACTAAAATTTCAAGAATGAATAAATGGACTTGCATACTCATGTTTAAATTTCCAAGTTTGCATTTCATGTTTATATTTCATGTTGTCACTTAATCTCTAAAGATAATAAAGAAGTTGCATCTCATATTTATTTTATGTTCTCACTTTATTTTATAATGGCTAAAAGAATCAACGCATGACATGTTTATTTTTATGTCATCACCTAAAGATCCTAGAGCTCAAAGACTTGCCCAAGTATCACAAGCAAAGTTGGAACCATGATAATAAAAACTCTAAAGCTTTCTTGAGATTATTGGAGTCAAAGAATTTATTCTTTAAGAAGTCTTGAGTTTGGAGCTTAATAAGAATTCTCTTCTCCCTCTTTCCTATGCGGATTACCACCGCTCCAGTTTCTTAAGATTCTTCTCCCTCCACTGGTCCATGCGGACTACCGCGCTTCAGTTTCTTGCATCATGTTTATATTTCCAAGTTATCACCTTATAAAGACAAGATTAAAATGGGTTGCATAGCATGTTTATAATTCTAGCTATCACCAAATCTCAAAAGATCAAGACTTGCTCCTTTTATCTTAAGAGAAAATTCTAATCATGAACATTCTTTCAATGTATAAATCGGCCTCATGATTACGGAGGCTTAAAGTCTTATAATTTCTTTAAAGTTTAACAAAAAGAATTAGTAAAGCAAAAATTATACGGGAAACTAGTACTTTATGTATACTTGAAATGTGGTTTTATGCAATTATATGAGGTTCATGATTCGGCTACCTGAGTTTAGTACTACTGTATGATGATGGTTTAATATGTTCAAAGTTGTGATGATTATGATTTATTGCTAAGAACGATTCTATGCATGTTAGAAATAAAACTAGCTTCCAAAACCGTAAAAGCAAGATTTCTAGAACTCTAGAGAATGAAATTTGTGCATTCTAAGAACCTTTAGCAGCCCTAAGAACCAAGTACTATTGTTTATATAAGGGAGAATGATTCATAATTGGTTTAATAATTCATTTTAGCACCATAAGGAAAGCCGGTAATGAGAAAAGGTTAAAAATGCAACTTCTAGCACACCGTGAAGCCTTAAATATAACTTGCTGCCTAGGTTGTCCCATATAGTTTAATAATGTTCTTAAGGCTTATAATTAATGGTAATGATGATAATGAATCCTTTAGATGCATGATTAATTAGTGTGATAATTGAGGTTACCCGATTTTAAAGTTTCGGATGTTTAAGATAGTTTTTCGGTAAGAATTTATGATGATAGTTCTTTGAAATTTGAAATGATAAGTCTATGAAGTGATTTGATGCTTATTAAGTATTTGATATCATTGAATGATTGGCTTGCATGTTATAGTTACTATTGCAAACAATGAGAATGCTTATGCATGAAATAATGAAATATTCTTTGTTATTTAAAAATTTACCCTTGTTGGAAGAAAGTATATTATTGTAAAAGTGTAATTTGGAAAGGTTCTGGCTAGGAAAGACTTGGTATTTAAGCGTGTCCATTTGTGACCCTCCTCCTTTTCAAAATCTTAGGATGCATGATTCCAGTTGGTATATATATTATTGGAATAAGACTATAAACGAGAAAATGTTATAAATGATTATGAATTGAGAATTGTATTATGATATAACATGCAAAGACTTAAAGGTGACTTAAAATATATAAGAAAATGATCCTTTACCCAATCAAACTATAGGCGGTGAAAAGTGTAACACCAGGATTTTATTAGAGTACAAATGGAAATGCCCCTGAGGTCATTACCCGAAATTCGAGGGGCAGTTGCCCGGCAACCCTCGAATGGGTCAACTCGATGTTTGAAGGGGATTATGCTGTTATGAATGATATCCGAGGAGGAACCTCGTTTTCTAAACTTCGGCTCAAAATGACCAAAATACCCTCCTGTGTCTACACGGGTAAAGATGCCGTTTGAGCCAGAACTCCAGGAAGTTTAGAATGATGTTTATGAGCAATGTTTGATGTTTAGTTGAGCAGGAGGTCCGCAGTTTTAGTGTAAAATTACCATTTTGCCCCTAGAACGTGTACAGTGCGCCTAATGAAGCAATCAGCAAACCTAAGCAATATTAGGCTCTAATCGAAGATTAATTTATTTCGATAATTAATCTAGAGTCAAAATGATTTATTAAGGTTAATTAGAACCTAAGATTGCTTAGATAAACTCTAATGGTATTCTTTAAATTCAAGATTGCTAGTCATGGAATCTTGAATAGTGTTTCTCTCTCTCTTTCCTTAAATTAAGGAATTGAGCCATACCTCATTTGACCAAAAGAATTATTTTAAATTACTAATCTAATAAGATCACCCTCCTAATCAAGTCTTGAACCACCTCAATTAACCATTTTCTCACCTAAACGCTTGCTTACAAACTCCTAATCAAAAAGCCTAATCATAGAAACACTTAAACACATCCTTAAACCACAATTACATGAACAAAAATCCCTTCCCCTTGGCTGATGAGGAGGCTGAAAATCTGTCTCCAAATGGTGCCACATGTTGAGTTGTGATGCACTCCAAGCCCATGCCTTAGGCCATACCTTGCCCATGCTTCCAACCATGCTTGCCATGCCTAAGCCCATGCTTTTGTAAGAGATATTTTCCTCCTCCCTTGACCTTGAAAAGTCATCAGCCATTCCCTCCCCAAATCAGCCAACATGTCTCATTTTTTATAAATACCAAGCCTTGATGAACCTTGTCACACTTTGGTTCACTTGGTAAGTTCACACTTCTTGCAAATTCTCTCATTCCTCTCAAATTCCCTCAACTTGGCTGATTTCTTCCTCAAGACTCCAAAAGGATTTCCTTCTCCTTCCATCTAGAAAACAAAGCTTTCTTACATCTCTTCAAGACTTCTTAAGGTAGGGGTTAAGTTTTGATGATTTTTGTTTGTGTTCTTCAAGAAAGTTCTAGTTTTTCTCTTGGTTTCAAACTCCTTTTCCTTCCTCTTTCTTTTTCGGCCAAGAGGCCTTCTTACAAAAGAATGTGAGCTTGATGATGAGGTTTCAAGATAATGATTTGTTGTTGTCATGTGAGAAACCTCTAAAGCTTGAAACAACTTGGTCTTGGACCATACATGCTTGGATTTCCTTTCTTTTCTTGGCTTAAGTTTCGGTTTTTCCTCTTCCTCTTTCCTTTAAGGATTTCAGTTTTTCTTCTATGGATTTGAACAAAGTTTGTAAAATATGTCTAGTAGATCACGAAAGTTTTGTTAAGAAAGTTAATCTCATGATTTCAAAGAGCTCTAGGCTTACCCTTGCCAACCTTAAAGTTGGTCGGCCGTTCTAGAATCCGCGCTAGATTGAAGCCTATGAGCAATAAAATAAAGAATATGACTTAGTTCTTGTAGTTTTGTTTAGACAAAGTGATGAACTTTGGGTCCATTTCCTTAAGCTTGATGGTGAGTTCAAACCTTAAGATTTCTCTTGAAGTCTAGGTGCTAAGAACTCTAAAGCTTGCCTTATGATGCATAATGGGTTGAGGTTTATGTTCCTCTAAAAGTCTTGCAAGAGCTCTAGCTAAGACAAAAACAAGATGCATTCATGTTTAAATTTATGTCTTGCATCTCATGTTTATTTTGATGTTATCACTAATTTCACAAGAGTAAATGAATGAACTTGCATTACCATATTTAAATTCCCAAGCTTGCATTTCATGTTTATATTTCAAGTCATCACTTAATCCTTAAAGATAATAATGAAGTTGCATCTCATATTTATTTTATGCTCTCACTTTACTTTCTAATGAAGAGTAAAATAAAGTGCATGGCATGTTTAAGATTTTGTCATCACCTAAACACTCTAGAGCTCAAAGACTTGCCCTAAGTATCCTAAAAAGGAAACTCCATTCAAAAAGAAATGGATGAGTTTTGGTATGAACCAACAATGGTTTGATTTTGTAAAATACATGAATAATTTTCAAGGAAATGTTGGAAAACTGTTTTATGAGGTCTCAAGAGGTTTAAAATAGTTTGGAATGTGTCAAAATCATGTTTTCTCAATTTTAAAGGTTTGGTAATCGATTACCACCCATGTAATCGATTACCAGAAGGTTTTGAAGGACTTTTGGTCTCATAATCGATTACCAGAGGCAGTGTAATCGATTACTACGGCTTTTCATGCCCAGACTCTGGAAACACTGTAATCGATTACATTATGTAATCGATTACCAAATGTTCTTTACTTTTCCGGAAACGATTTAACCCTAAGTAATCGATTACCGTCGTATGTAATCGATTACCCTATGTTCCTTACTTTTCAAAACGGGTTAACCTACGTAATCGATTACCATTATGTGTAATCGATTACCTTGTTTTTGAAACCCAGAATGAATTGAGCTCCTGGTAATCGATTACTAGGAACATGTAATCGATTACCAGAACACCTTTTGTTTCCAGAAACATTCCAAGAGAAAACTAGCAACTTATATGCATTTCAACCCAAGAGATTATGTGATCTTATGGGTTCATGATTTTGGTTCTATGTTTGGCTCCTGTATAAATGCTGTTCTAAGGTGTTAAATGTGTAAAATTATGTTGAGTGAAGCAAGGATCGATTTAGAGAAGCTAGTAAAGTAAGTAAAAAGGGACTTGAGATGAGAATTCTAGAACACCTTAATACAAAGAAGTGCAAATCTGTTCTAGAATGGTTAATTCAGGGATAAATGATTCATAATTAGTAAGACATGTACAAGATCCCTTCATAAATGATTAGGTGCTAATTTCTAAGTATAAGATGATGATAAGAGATCTAAGTGGTTTATAACTTAGAGAACATGCCTAGGAATCCCTCATAATTGATCTAAGAATTAATTATGGAGTCTTAGGCGAAGATGGATCTTAAAAGGGTCGCGAATGGAGATTCTAGAGCCCCTTAAGCAAACGATATATATTTCTCCCTTTTATGTTGAGTGCTGAGTGGAATCTTGGTGAGTTCAAATCTTAGAGGAAAAGTTTAAGTGCCAACCCCTTGAGGGTAATAATAATGCAAATACAAGTTTAAAGCCCGAAAGGGGCAAAGCATAAGATACTGTGAGATAGGTGGACGAGAGAGTATGATTATGATGATGAACCTCGTGCACACTTATGATGATGTGATTATGTTAGTTCCTTGAGCATGAAACTTTATATGCATAATTTGATGAAATGTTGTGTTTGAGATGCATAATGTTTCAAAGATATGAATGAAATTGAGAAATATGCTCATGTGAACTAGAAAGTTGTGGCAATGAGAAAGTTCCATGAAAATGATGCATGTGACTGAAATTATGTGGCATGACTCAAATTTGAGGAAATTCGAAGAGTAGTGTTATGCCGCGAATTTCCGTCAAATTTGAGGGACAAAAAGAAAGTTTTTGAGAAATATGAAGTTTAAAGTTATATGCCGAGACGCATTTCTCCTGCTCAGAATGAGGAGAAAGTAAACCCGTGGGGGGTATGGACGTCGAGCCATCCGAAGCGGACAAAGTCGCTGGTCTTAACAAGTCGATGCGTTTCGAAGAAGGAGAAAGTCCCATGATGGGTGATCCTTAGGCCCCTACCCGTACTCTGGGAGTCGGGATTATGATGTTTATGATTCGCTTATCAAGAGGATAAGTAAGAACTAGTGACGACTAGTTAAGGTATGAGCTCATAGCCTAGCTTAAGGGTGCGGTTACTATATTATTGGTGACACAAGTATGAGAAAAGGAAAGATGTTCAAAGAAAAGTTTCATGCCACACAAATGTTGTTTGAATTATTGTTTGATTTACCTAAAGTGCTACCATGCATCCATGAAACATTATGTTGCATACATGCATTAAGAATCATTATAAAAGACATGGACCTTGGACAACAACCTTTGCGAAAACCTCATAATGAACCTATGCATGCTCAACCTTTTCATAATAAACCCAAGGTTCCTGGGACGTAAACGATGGCATTAGGATAGAGGACTTCCTGAGATTCTTTAGTAAGAATTCTCACCCCTCTCTCTCTTTCTTTCCGTTACGTCTTCAGATATCGATGGCGTCGTCGTGATTTTCATTGACCCGCCTACATGGGAGGTGCACTATGACCCCGAGCATCAGTCCTACCACTTCAAGGGTCATTGCGAGGTGCGCGTTTTGCATACGTGGGACGCCCTTTTGCTTTCCCCGTCTCCAGCTATCGCTTCGATCCAACTTCACCCTTTGGCGACGACTGATCTTTGAGAGGACACGACCCAGGAGATGAGCAGACCGTCGTGCCCAACCTTCCTCGTCGGAGGTACGGATATCCTAGTGTTCCCGTTCTCGATCAGAGGCTGATCCTTGGAGGGATCTTCCCTTCGTTCCTTATGGGTCACGGAGGAGGTAGTGAGGACACGGTCACCAGGAGGCATGCGAGGCGCGTCGACGCCCGAGGCGACCACGACGCAGAGGCCACGCTGTCCCTCGATTCCCATGCCTAGATCTCCGCTCGTTGGGCTACATCCGAGGAGCTTCGTCATCGCGGGCTACATCTCCCCAACCGAGACCGGCGTCACCAGTAGGCTTGGAGTGGGAGGGTAGTGATAGTTGGGTGTTTATCTTTTGGGATTATTACCATGTATTTGTCTTTATGTTTCCCATTGTCCTGCAAGCTCTCCACTAGTACGGGTAAGACTTTATGTTTCTGTTATATTTCTCTTGAGATGTACTAAACTATATTATCTAATGTAATGAGGAATGATGTTTATGATGGATGTGTTCTTTAATGTTTATATTCTGTATGTTTTATTTATTCTTCCGCTTCACGTTGTTTATGTTACGCGCAAAGGCTCGCACTTTGGTTTATATAAATCATTTCAAAAAAAAATTTACCCGTATTTTCCGCTAAGTATTTTATAAATGAATTTAAAGAGAAGTAATAACTAATAATTAGTCTTGATACGTCCTAGGCGTATTGAGGTTAAATATTAG
>JAMLFY010000018.1:6077667-6114667 GCA_030441495.1 Dalbergia oliveri | reverse complement strand
ATAAATATGCAATGCAAGGACTTGAAATATAAATATGAATGCATTTCTTAAGTCCTAGGCTCAAGATTACCACTTAACAACATAACAATATCACTTGCTAAAAGCTTTCTTAAAAGTGGAACCTTCAAGCTTTAGAGGTCAAGTAAATGATGGTTTTACAACCAACACCCAAGATTCTCATCATCAAGCCATGGTTCCTTCATCATATAGGCCACTAAGGCTGAAATCAAAGAGAAAAGAAAGGAAAGGAAGAAGCCGAAATGTAGAGGAAGAAAGGAAGATTTCAACATTTTAACACTTTAAAACAAGGAAAGAAAAATAAACTTTTTAAAACAACTCCCTACCAAATATATTTCTTTTCCAAAGGAGGAAGCTTAGTCTTGAGATGAGATAAGAAGAACTTATCCTCCTTGGTGCTAGATGATGGTTTTGGCCAAGAGGAGAAGAAAAGAAAGAAAGGTTTGTCTGGGTTCTTGATCTTGGGAATGGAAAGATTATGTGTTTAAAATAATTATATATGGTGGTTGTGTGGTGTTTTAAGGTTAGGAAATGGTGGAGGATGGTGATTTTTGGAAGAATAAAGAAGAAGAAGAAGAAAAAGAAGAATAAGAAGAATTCTGGAGCTTGAGAAAGAAAGCTTAGAAGTTGTGAAAAATGAGCAAAGTGTTGTAAGCTTTCCTTGATGCCTATTTATAGAAAATGAAACACAAGGCAAGGAGAGAAATATCTCTTTGCAAGGTATGGCTAGGTATGGTTCAAGGCATGGCTTAAGTACCGGCTAGGTATGGTTCAAGGAATGGTTCAAGGTATGACATCATGATTCTTTAAGCTTATTTTAATTGAATTTCAACATGTGATGAATGATTTTGCGGGAAGAGTGGCCAGCCATGATTAAGGCATAATGGAGGAGGAAAATCTCATTTTTAATGTTGGTTTACAAGAGTGTTTAGGAGTTGACTTGGTTAGGCCATGGATTAGGACTTGTAATTTGTGTTTTAGGTGAGATAATGGGTAATTAAGGTGGTTCAAGACAAGAATAAAAGAGTGGTCTTGCTTGATTAATGCAAATCCACCTTTATTAGGGAGGAATCTCATCATGTGACAACTTCCATGATTTAAAGAAATTGATTGGAATCTTACTATTATAAAAATGTGACATAAAGTCTTTAAATCAAGAAAAGGATTTTGAGCTTCTCTAAACAATCTTAGGTTCTAATTAACCTTGATTAATTATTTTGACTCTAGATTAGTAATTAGAATTTACTAATCTTTAATTAGAGCATAATATTACTTAGGTTTTGCTAATCACATCATTAGGCCCAAATGCACTTAGCTAGGGGCAAAACGGTAATTGTTCACAAAAACCTGGGACTACCCGGGCTAAACCTAACATTAAACATTACTTAAAAATCTCAATTAAAACCTTTTGGTGAAGTCCAGGTTCAACAGGACGTGATGAATTCTTAGCCACATGGGCATTTTGGTAATTTTTGTGCATCAGAACTCAAAAATGAGATTCTTCTGCTCCATTACCACACATAACACATATAATCCCCTATCATCATCAAAAGGTCCCCTTGAGGATGGCCAGGTCGCAATCCTCATTTTGGGTAAAATGACCTCAGGGCATTTTGGTCATTTGTACACAAAAAATCGACATACAATTACTAGGGTGTTTCTAGGAATATGTTTTAGCTCAGGTAATCGATTACATAGCCTATGTAATTGATTACCATAGCTTGTTCATGTTTGTTTCAAAAATTTTCTAATTGATTACTAGCTCTTGTAATTGATTACTAGACAGAGAAATGTGCAAATGAGTGTATTTCCATGCAAAATAACATGAATTGATGACTATGTATGCTTGGTCTTTGAATTATATAAATAATGTCCTCTAGTATGTTGTATATATCCTGTTGAACATAGCATATACATTAGCTCAGTCTTGGTCCTTGATTTCTGGCATAATAGGTAGGAGCATGTTTACTATTATGAGATATTGATTGATGGCATGCCTATGGATATATGCAAAGAATGTAATGCATACTTATGTGATTAATTACATGATGAGTTATGGCATGTTATGTTTATGATGGATTAATTGAGATGCATTATTTAAGTGTTCTATGAATATGAGATATTAAAGGATAAGTTATGATTATGTGTTCAAGCTTGCTTCTAAATAACATGTTAAGATAAAAGGTGACATAAGACACATGGAAATGATCCTCTAGACTCAGGAATTAATGGTTAGGAGTGGTGATCCAATAGGACCCTTTAGACTCTAGGAATTAATGGTTATGAAAGGTGTTCCTTATAACATCCCATGCTGCTTTATGGATTGCGATTATCCCCACAAACCAACATGGGTCTTTTTAGCATGCTTTGTCCTTACTCAACGCTTCCTGAAAGGTGATCCTAGAACACCTTTCAGAAGTATAAGTGAGGACAAACACACATCTTTCATGGATAACCTTTCAGGAAGCGTGTAAGTGAGGACAAACACGGGCCTATGCATGCAAGATAGTAAATCCCACGTAAGGACAAGTCATCTTATCTAGCAAAGGGCATGATAACACTTGATGTAAAATGCCTCGCATCTTTCATGGATGATAAGTGGCTAGGCACAAGAAGCTTGGACATGCTCATATGAAGCTTATTTCTAAGCTTTCTTAAAAGAGCTTGTTAAAGGCCTACCAAAGATCATATTTGACAAGGACTTAATTTGTGATTTCTATGAGAAAGACAAGCAAACCAAGGCTTCTTTCCACAACAAAAATGTGGCTTCAACCACTAAGCCACTTGAGCTTTTACACATGGATCTTTTTGGACCAACAAAGACTACTAGTCTAAGCAAAAGATATTTTGTCATAGTGAATGATTACTCAAGATTACATGGTTATCTTCCTAGCATCTAAGGATGAGGTGGTTGAAAGATTCAAAAATTTTGCAAAATGTAACATCCTCCAAGTACAACATCATCCTTAAGTCATGACATTATACTTCAGGAGTTGTTACTTACAAAGTAGTGGACCTTTTTTAAATATCTATAGCTAGTTCAATTGATTCACGAATAACTATGTTGTAATTCTATTAAAATATATAATAAAGAAATAAGACATTTATTGAATACAAAATCAAGTACAAAAGGAAGCTCTCTTATGAACTTTAGTACATATTGTAATGCCCTGATTTTTCGTGTACAAATGACAAAATGCCATTGAAGTTATTTTCAGGAAAATGAGGATTGCATCAGGGCCATCCTCAAGGGATGTTTTGATGGTGATAGGGGATTATATGTGTGATGTGTGGTAATAGAGCAGGAGAATCTCATTTTGAGTTTTGACGCGAAATTACCAAAACCCCCTATGGCTGTTTGTCATCGTTTCATCCTGGTTAACGAACTTTACCAAAAGGTTTTAAACAATGTTTTTAAGCGACATTTAACAACAGGTTAAGCCTGGGTAGTCAGGATTCATTTTAGTACAAAATTACCATTTTGTCCCTATAACAGTGTACAATGAGCCTAATGACGTAATTAAGCAAACCTAAGCAATATTAGGCTCTAATCGAAGATTAATTTATTTCAATAATTAATCTAGAGTCAAAATGATTTATTAAGGTTAATTAGAACCTAAGATTGCTTAGTTAAACTCTAATTACATTCTTTGATTCAAGATTCCTAGTCATGGAATCTTGAATAGTATTTCTCTCTCCAATTCCTTAAATTAAGGAATTGTGCCCATACCTTCATTTGACTAAGAAAATGGTTTTAAATTGTTAATCTAGTAAGAACACTCCCTAATAAAGTCTTGACAACCTTAATTAGCCATTACCTCACCTAAACACTTTCTTACAAACTCCTAATCAAAACCTTAATCAAAGAAACACCTAAACACAATTGAACCACAATTACATGGACAAATCATCCTTCCCCTTGGCTGGAAATTCTAGCTGAATTCTTCCTCCCCTAAATTCATCACATGTTGATTTTGTTTCACTTAAAGACCATACCTCAAGCCATGCTTTGAACCATACCTACCCATGCTTTCAACCATACCTTTGAATGACAAGTTTTGAAGATATTTTCCTCCCCTTTGCCATGAAGAAACCATCAGCCTCCTCCTCCCAAATCAGCCTCCATTGCTTGATTTTTCTATAAATACCAAGCCTTGAAGAACTTGATTGCACTTTAGAAGCCTTGCCAAGTTTAGTCTCTTGCTTTTTCTTTCATTTTCTCTTAAAGTTCTCTTCATCTTGCTCTTCTTTTCCTCCCTCAAAGAAACCTTTCCACACACAACCTTAAACCACCATTCCCTCACCTCAAATCACCCCTCAAACACTTAATCTTACCATTTCCAAGCTTGCTTTCTGGAAAAATCATCTTCCTTGAGAAACCTTGTTGGCCAAATATCCTCCTCCTCCAAGAGAAGATTTTGTCTTCTCAATCCTTCAAGAACACAAGCTTCTTCTCATTTCTTTCAAGACTTCCTTAGGTAGGGGTTTTGTTTCAAAGTTTTTACTTGTTTTCTTCAAGAAAGTTCTAGTTTTCTCTTGGTTCAAAACTCTTTTTCTTCTTCCTTTCCTTTTTGGCCTTGGAGCCTTTTCATGAGAAAAACTTTAGCTTGATGATGAGGTTTCAAGATAATGGCTTGTTGTTGTCATGTGAGAAACCTTTAAAGCTTGAAATCTTGGTCTTGGACCATACATAGTTTCGGTTTTTCCTTTCTTTTCCTTGCCAAAGTTTCGGTTTTCTCTTCCTTTTCCTTTAAGATTTCGGTTTCTTCTTCCTTGGTTTGAACAAAGTTTGTTAAAAATGTTAAGTAGATCACAAAGGTTTTGTTAAGAAAATTAATCCTATGTTTTCAAAGAGCTCTAAGCTTACCCTTGCCAACCTTAAAGTTGGTCGGTCATTCTAAGAGTTTTACTCTAGATTGAAGCCCATGAGCAATAAAATAAAGAATATGACTTAGTTCTTTGTATGTTTGTTTAGACAAAGTGTTGAGTTTTGTGTCCATTCTCTTGAGCTTGATGATGAAGTTCAAAACCAAAGGCTTCTTTGAAGACTTGGTGCTAAGAACTCTAAAGCTCACCTTATGTTGTTAAGATACATATTGGGCTAAGGTTATAATGTTCCTCTAAAGTCTTGTAAGAGCTCTAGTTAAGATAAAATGAGTTGCATTCATGTTTATGTTTATGCCTTGCATAGCATGTTTATTTTGATGCCATCACTAAGCTCTCAAGAATAACTAAATGAACTTGCATTATCATGTTTAAGTTTCTAAGTTTGCATTTCATGTTTATATTTCAAGTCATCACTTAATCTTTAACGATAATAATGAGGTTGCATTTCATATTTATTTTATGCTCTCACTTTATTTTCTAATGAAGAGTAAAATAAATGCATTGCATGTTTAAGTTTATGCCATCACTTAAATATCCTAGAGCTCAAAGACTTGCCCAAGTATCTTACATAAAGTTTTAGAAAATGGAGGCATTTCAAGAATGTCATTTCGGCCTTGTGATGATGATGGTGGACTTGAGATAAGTTCATCTAATCCTAAGTGCCCATAGTCTAAGTCTTGGAATTTTTCTAAGCTTAGGAGCATTTAAAGAACCTTATGAATAAAGTTTGATGTTTTAAATCTATTCCTTGAGCTAAATAAATTAGCTACTGACCTTACCTCATTTTATATGATTTTAATGAGAGGAATTGGTTTCTAAAAGAGTTTTGAGTTCCTAAAATAATTCCAAGAGAAACTAGTAATTTATATGCTTTTAAATAATGATATTATGTGATTATATAATGCTTATGTTTTCGGTTCTGCCTTGTATTGGCCACTGTATAAATTCTGTTTTATGGTGTTAAAATGTGTAAAATTATGTTTGAGTGAAGCAAGGAACGATTTAGGGAAGTTAGGAAAGAACAAGTAACTAGAAATGACGTAAAATATGAATTCTAGAACACTTAGATGCACAAATTGTAAATTCTATTCCAGCATAATTGGACATAAGAAAAATGGTTTATAATTAGTGGATATGTGTAGGAGTCCCTCATAATTGGTTTTTGAGTTGATTATAGAGCCTTAGGCAAAGACGGAACTTAGAAAGGGTCAAAGCGAGATTTAACCAGGTAATCATATGACGAAATTCTGCCCAAAGGATGTAGAGCTGTTTGGTGATGTTATAAAGCATAAACATTAGAGAAAATTATAGGTAATGATTCCTTAAGTGAAATAAAGATCCATAATGAAAGTTAGAATCATTAGAACATAAGTTTAAACACGTAAGGGCCAAGCATAAGACACCATGAGATAGAAGGTGTGATGTGAAAATGAGACCGAGTGTGTATAATCGAGATAAATATGAATGTCAATACCATGAACACGAGACTATATGTGTATTTGTGACATGTTGTTGTGATGATGTGGTTTGCTATGCTTAAAATACATGAGAATGTGAGACATGAATAGAGGATATGTTTTATGATGTATTATGGTTGTATGCTCATGTTGCACCCATACAAGATATGTTAATGAGGAAATGATCCCATTGTGACTTCTCAAGTGAAGGGTTGTATGGGGTGATCAAGAAAAAGAGATATGTTAATGAGGAAATGATCCCATTATGACTTAACACCCTAAAATTTAATTAAAAATTAATTTGAGCTTTATTAATCGTAATTTAAAAAATGTAATAGTTTAGCAATGATGAGGCGGCCAACAACCTGTCAAAAAAAAAAATTTTGGGAGTGAATAGTAACCTTGTGGGCCCCACCAGGTAGACAGCTGAACCCTAATTTGGGCCTCAAAGATGCTGAAATTAGGGAAACATGGGAATGAGGTTAGGAATATTTGGGAATGATAATTTTATACTTAAAATTAATTTCGGGTAATATCGGTTTAATCAGGTTGGTGTTTACCCGTTCGGCAAGATTTGATGTGCGGTTCTTACACCGAATGAAACTTGCAAAGCAAGTTGCCACCTAAGGAGGACAAGTGTGTGGCTTGAGATGCCACACAATTACATCTTTATGACTAACCAATAGGAATTGCACAAAATTACAATCATTATCTTCAAAGAAAACATTTTGGACTTGAAAATTCTATGTATTTTGCCCTAAACTCAAAATATCAACATCTTATCATTTCCCTTCATCACAATTTCAGCCAGACCTCTCTAAGAACCCTTCCTCCATTGTTCTTCCTCTCAAACTCCATTAACAAGCTTCAAGCTTGCAAAACCCTAGCTCCAAGTCATTAAAACCACAAACTCTCTTCACTAAACTTATTCTATTCATCATAACCTACAAATCTAACCGATTATAATTTGAATCCATCACTGTTTCCAACTTTGAGGGCACACAATCAGAGGTTAAAGGAAGGGTTTGATGTTGGTGGGGAAGCTTTGAAGTGAAGCAAAAGCATTCTAGAGCATCCTTTGGAGCATAGAGCTCAAGAGCTCTCAAAGTAGGGTTTTCTATGGTCTTTTCTCTTGAAATTTTTACTGATTCTCTCTTGGTTTTATTCCAAAATTTTAATTTTATTTGGTTGATGTTATATTGTTATTGATGCGTGAATTTTGGTGATGGGCTTGGATGGTGTTAAAAATGAGTTTCCACCAAAAGAAATTTGAACTAGGCTCAAATTTAAGCTCCTACAAGTAGAATTGATACCCGAATTTTCTGACATATTTGTGGGTGGTTTTGTGACCTACAAAAATTATATGTTGTAGTTGACATTTTAAAATAACTATATGAATTTCCTTGGATGTTAGTTTTAATGTTTGATGCCTCAGAAAAATCAGAAACCAAAATGAGGCAGATGCTGCCTGATTATTGAAACTAAAGCAATAAAGTTGTCTGATTTTATTAGCATAGCAAAGGATTGAACTAGCCTTTGAAATTTTTACACGAAGTTAGTAACATATTGAAATATCACTGTGAATTCTATTGTGCATTGGTTCAATCATTTGCTAGGGTGAAAAATTATGAGAACTCTAGTCTAAGCTGTGAATTGGTGGTCCCTGACCACTGAATTTGTACAATTTATGGAAGGAGTTAGAGAGCTACATTTATATTAAAATTTTTATGGGACCTTGTGGACACATTGAAGTGTCTTGAGTAATTTTTATAGCCTCTGAATTGATTGTTTGGGGGCAACATAATTCGTGTTACAATGGTGTAAAATCTGCCATTATGCTGGAAATGCAACAATGCTTTGAATTGATGAAGTAATGGAATTTTTAGTTCTAGAATGACATGAGTACTTGATGTTACCTTTTTGGCTGTATGTCTTGTGACATATGAATGCATAGTAGATCATTTAAAGGTTGATTTATAAGATACAAATGAGAATTTCGTTGTGAATGGATGCCTGTATGTGTTTTATGCATGCGTGAATGATGTCCTGAATTAAATTCTATGATCCCAAGAAACTTGAGATCCTCTTGACTTGTTAAGGGCAAATAATGAAACATGAGATCCTCTTTGACTTGTCAAGGGCAAATAATGACACACGAGATCCTTTGACTTGTCAAAGGCAAATAGAGTGAGTGAGATCCTTTTGATTTGTCAAAGGCAAATGGAGTGGATTGAGATCCTTTTGGCTTGTCGAAGGCAAATAGAGAGGGATGTGATACTTTTGATTCATCAAGGAAAATCAAAGATGAATTTCATTACATTGGGCATATACATATTTGTGTATATTGGTTCTTCTTGGTTGCCATAACTTACTATGAGTATGATCTACGGTAGAGGTTTATTAAGTGATTGGTTTTTCTTAAAAGTAACCCACTTCGAAAAGATAGATTTTGAACTTTAAAAATGAATAGTCATTCTGTAAAGCATGATCACCTTTTGTTAAATAAATCGAAGTGGCTGGGCGGTAACAATGACATGAACTTCAGTATATGTTTTGGGGACCTTCCTAAAATTTTAGAATTCTCACCCCTATGTATTTGTTTTTCCGTGTTCCAGGTTGATCTAGAAGACGGTAGAGCTCCTCAGGAGAATATCAAGTGGATTTTGCAGTAGTTCATAGAACTTGTGTTTTTTTGTACTTAAGTGTATGTATATGTCTGTAAACATAAGAGATAACGGATGTACTAAAACCCTTAGAAGAGCTTCCTTTTGTACTTGACTTGTATTAAATAAATAAGTTGTTTCTAGCTATATATCTCGATAGAACCATGAGTTAGTTAACACGTAATTCGATCGACCCTTATTATAGATAATTAAGAAAGGTCCGCATAATATAAGTAACAACTCTTGAGTATGATACCATGACTTAAGGATAGGGTTATACTTGGGAGGATGTTACAATGACTTCAGGAGTAAAGGTTGTCAAGGTGATCCAAGAGAAGATGTGATTCCCTTCTATTTTTTCCCCGTATGAATCTAGCGACGGCTAGTTAGGATGAGCTCATTCCTAGGCGATGGGTGTATTTGGAGTTTTTGTGCCTATGTGAAAATCACCGGGCAGCATGTTGGATGGATTTTGGTGGCTACAATGAGGTGGAAAAATGAAAAAAAATTAAGAAGGAACTCGAATAGTTCAATTATGATAAAGTAAAAGATGCACATGCATATGTTTCGTGGTTGTTCCTTTGGTGCTTATGATTAAGTGGTACATGTTGAGTATGTGACTGTCATTGCCATGCATATATAAAATATTTGCTGCATTCATACCATCAAGACTCATGCTAAAAGAAACCCACTTCGGATAATAGGATTTGAGAAATTAAAACTGAACTTATGCATGCACACCTCTTTCATCATGAAACCCGAAGTGGCTCAGGCGACGACAATGACACTTGTATTAAAGTTGGGAGCCCTCCTGAGAATCTTGTATAAGTATTCTCACCCTTTTGTTTCCTCCCGTGTTCTCTACGGGATTGATGCGATGTTCGTGATCTTCCTTAAGGAGTGGGCGTAGGAATCACATTATCTAGTCAGAGTAGATGGCAGGCGGAAGCATGAAGACTAGTCTAGCCTTGTTAACATTATGTTTTGAGTTAGTTAAAGTTGTTTGGTGTAATTGAAACCCCTAGGTGTCCTTATATTTATAAGGACATCGTTGTTATGTTATGATTATGATATACTACTATAATTTACGTTGTGATTATTCTATAGTTTATTTATGGTTGTTATGATGACGTATATTCTGGTTGTTATGTTTTATGTTTAATAGTCGGTACCTATGCGCATGCGCGCTCGCATTTTAAGTCTTAAGTTGAAGAAAAATTTTAGTCGTATTTTTAATACTCGTATTTTAAAGAAAAGTAAGTTAAGATTTGAAACAAAGGCATAACAACTAAAACTAACCGGAATACGACTCGAGCATATGAGGTTAAGAGTTAGGGTGTTACACATATTTATTCTCTACTACATTTACAAACATATACATACAACTACATACAACATAATAAAAGCATTAACTACTAAACTCCTAAATCTGATTCCTTTTGTGTAGCAACCCCATAGTTCTTTGGATCAACCTGGATATGACATGGAAACACAAACACATAGGAGTGAGAATTATACAATTCTCAGTAGGGCATTTCCCCAAATACACAATTGTAATGTCATTATCATCGTCTCAGCCACTTCGGGTTAGTAACAAAAAGGTGATCATGCATTACATAATAACGGTTCATTTTTAAAGTTCCAAATCATACTTCCGAAGTAGGATGCTTTTAAAAATCAATCATTTAGTACACATTTGTCATAAGCTCATAATCATAGTAAATAATGTCAAACAAAATGATTCGATATGATATAAATATGTATATGTCAAATGTAGTGGAATTATCTTTAATTGCCCTTGATAAGTCAAAAGGATCTCATCTCTCTTTATTTGCCCTCGATAAGCCGAAAAGGATCTTATCTCTCTTTATTTGCCCTCGACATGTCAAAGAGATCTCATGTTTCTTTATTTGCACTTGACAAGTCAAAGAGGATCTTATTTTTCACTTATGGCTATAGAACTTAATTCGTGTATCACTCACTTTTCTTTTTTCAAATGCATGCATAAAACACATATAGGCATTCATTCATAATGTGATTTCAATCATGCCTTATAAACCAATCTTTAAAGTCACTATCATGTATTCATATACAATATACTTGAACCAAATATTATTATGTCACCAATATAACGCATTTGCACAAATACAGCACATGGGCAGATTTCACACCTTTGCAGGACAATTTAATTTCCATATCAAACAACCAATTCAGAGGCTATAAAAATTATCCAAGACACTTCAATGTGTCCCCAAGGTCCTATAAAAATTTCAAAGGAAGAATCATTCTCTAACTATGTTAACAAAATTAGACAAACTTGGAGGTCAGAATTTATCATTTCTACCAACGCGGAAGTCTCAATTTTTCTACCCTATCAAATATTCATATAAAATCACGCAAAAATTCAGGGTTGGACTTCAAGATGTCCTCAACTAATGATTCGGTCATTTGCTAGGTATTCAGTACTACAAACTAGATTGGATAACATCCCTAACATGTTTTTCCATATTTTAAAAATAGCAAAAGTCATTTTGAAGGCACAAGAAAATCTGAAAACACCTCAAGATGTTAACCTCATCATATAAAATTATTAGCTCATGAATCCATCTACAAGAAATCCAGAAAATCATGAACCATAACCTGCTGTACAAATCCAAGAATTCCAGCAACATGATTCCAAACTTGTTTTGCCAAAATGGGTTTTCTAAGATCATCCAAATGCTCTACCAAGTTAGAAACATCAATATCTATATATTATCGACCAATACAACCAAAAATATCAAATTAAACCAGTGACCAAAATATAAAAATGGATTTGAAGCAAAAGAGGTTCAAAATCCCTATTTTTGGAGCTTTAGGGCTTTTAACTCCAAAGTTCTTCCAAAAATTATTTTCCTCACTTCAAGCCTTCCAAATAGCACATAATCCATTCCTTAATAGTGGAGTATGATATCTAAGGTGGAGAATAGAGATGCTTCAAAATTCTAATAGGTTGGCTTTGTAGATTATGGAGAGTAGAACAAGTTTTGTGAAACAATCTTGGTGTTTTAGTGATTTTGAGCCTAGGTTTTGGGGATTTGAAAGAAAGAATGAAGGTTGGAGAGAAAAAACAATAAAGGACTGTGTTTTCTGAGCCTCTTGGCTGAAAATGATGATGGTGGAGTGATAAGGTTAGTAGTTTTATGTTTATCCTAGTCTAGGTGTAGTTATTATGTAGGTAAGGTTTGAATTTCTTTTTTCTTTTTGAAAAAGAAATGAAATGAATGGCTAGGATTGTTTTATTTGTCAAAGAATGGATCTTGGCCATTCACTTGGTTGAATATAAGTGAGTCACTTTAACTTGGTGATCAAGTAGCTTTTTTGGTGTTAAAATCACACAACGAAATTCCATCGAACGGATGAGATATTGGCCCCAAGGTAAATTAATAATAAATGAATAGTCATGATTAAAACTTACTTTTCAAGTTTCAATCATTGCCATCCACTTGGTATAAAGTGGTTGGTAAAGGTTACTTGGCCACCAAGTAACTTTTGTATTAAAAACCACACATAAAAACTTTACCGAATGGGTAAAACCAATACCTGATAATCAGATATTGCTCGAAATTAAATTCTAGGTATAAAATCTACATTTTGAACTATTTCTAACCTTAACCCTATGTTTCTAATCCGGACATCTCCTGGTCCCAAATTTAGGATTTTGGTTCCCTAACAAGCTCGAGGCCGCAAGGTTACTATTCATAGCCCACCCAAAAATTTTTTTAACTCGTCCATTGGGCCATCCTCATCATTGTTAAAACTAGATTTATGATATTATCACTAATAAAAATCAAATTAATTTTTAAATAATTTTTCGGGTGTTATACAAAATGTGTTTGCACTAAAAGGATTTTCAAATCACTTCTATAAGATTATATCATGGAGTAGAATTTGAAAATCATGTTTTAAAGAGTTTTGTGAAAAACATGGCATCCTTCACAAGTTTTCTACACCTAGATCTCCCCAACAAAAGGGTTCCTGAAAGGAAAAATAGAAGCTTGTAGAGATGGCAAGAATAATACTTTTAGAAAGTGGTTTATCAAAAGGTTTTTGGGTAGAGGTTGTAAACACCTCTTGCTACATCTGAAATAGAATCTTTCTAAGCCCAATTCTCATGAAAACACCTTATGAGCTATGGAAGGATAGAAAACCCAACATATCATATTTTCATATCTTTGGCTCATCTTATTTTATCCTTAACACTAAGGACAAACTCACAAAGTTTGATCCCAAGTTTGATGATGGCATTTTCTTAGGTTATTCCTTAGTCTCTAAAGCTTATAGGGTATACAACAAAAGAATGCTATACATTGAGGAGACTATCCATATCAAGTTCAAGGAGCTAAAGAAAGGCTTTGCCTGATGATATTGAAGAATGAATAAGAATCTTGAGAAACTAAACCTAAGGGGTTATTCAAAAAGAAGACTCCATAACATAGACACTTTAGAAAGCTTGCTCAAACTCTAAACACATCAGAAAGTGACATTTCTGAACATGAGGAAGACGTCTAAAGATAAAAGAGAAATTGAAGAATATCGCGGCTACAAAAACTACAAGGGAGTTTCTAATCTAAAAGCGTTTCTTAGAACAAAGTTCTTTGAGATATTTCCAAGGGTGTGAGAACAGATCATACCTTAGAAATCAATCAAATTGTGCTTTCATCTCCACCATCGAGCCTGAATGCATTGAAGAAGCTTTGCGTGATCAAAGTTGGGTGGAAGCTATGTAAGAAGAACTTGATTAGTTTGAGAAAGCAAAGTTGGACGTTCATTGAAAGGCCTAAAGGGAAAACCATCATTGGAACAAAATGGGTGTTCAGGAACAAGCTCGATGAAGCTGGCAAAGTCATGTGGAACAAAGCGAGATTGGTTGCACAAGGTTATAATCAACAAGGGTGAATTGATTATGATGAAACCTTTGCACCAATAGCTAGGCTGGAAGCCATAAGAATGATACTTGCTTTTGCTATCTTCAAGGGATTCACTCTTTATTAGATGGATGTCAAGTCTCCATTCTTAAATGGATTCCTCTGAGGAAGTTTATGTGAAGTAGCTCTTAGTTTTGAGTGAAGACCTTCCCAACCATGTCTTCAAGCTGACAAAGGCACTTTATGGTCTGAACAAGCTCCCAGAGCTTGAAATGAAAGACTAAGTACCTTCCTGAAGAATGGGTTCAAGCAAGGTAAAGTTGATACCACTCTTTTTATTCTTGAACAAGATAATCACTTTTTGATAGTCCAAATATATGTTGATGATATTATATTTGGCGCCTCTGACCATTTTCTTTGTGAAAAGTTTTCTAAATTAATGCAAAGTGAATTTGAGATGAGCATGATAGGTAAGCTCAAGTTTTTCCGGTTTTCAAATAAAACAACAAAAAAAGGAACCTTGATCCATCAAGAAAAGTATAAAGAAGATCTTTTGAAAAAGTTTAATATGGATCAAACCAAACCTATGAATACCCTATGCATCCATCTCAAATCATTAATGTTGATGAGAATGATGAAAAGGTGTCATAAAGCATTTATAGAGGAATAATTGGTTCACTTCTGTATCTAACAATAGGTAGACCAGACATTCAATTAAGTGTGGGGATTTGTGCTAGATTTCAATCTAATCCAAAGGACACTTAAATGCTATCAAAAGAATCTTTAGATATTTATCTGTACTACTAATCTTAGCTTTTGGTACGAGAAAGGTACATCTTGTAAGATTGTAGGTTCCTGTAATGCTGACTTTGCCTGAAGACATAGTAGAGAGGAAAAGCACTAGTGAATGCTGCTATTTCTTAAAAGGCTCATCGCTTGGCTATACAAAAAGCAAAATACCATTGCACTCTCTCCAGCTAAGGCTGAATATGTAGCTGTTGCAAATTGTTGCCCAATCCTATGGATAAGGAACAAGCAAAAGATTATCACCTGAGGTATTCCAAAATCCCCATCTTTTGTGATAATACTAATGCTATTAATCTTGCTAAAGACCTTATCCAGCACTCTAGATCCAAAGCATATCGATGTTAAACATCACTTTTCTAAAGACCAAGTGTTTGACATGTTTACAAAACCATTAGCTGAAGATCACTTTTGTGTTTTGAAAAGTCTTTTGAACTTAAAGGATTTTAAATCTGCATAAGCATTCATACACAAACATCCCTGAGTATTCCCCTTCATTTCTCTAAACTAAAGCCCATATAAAGACATCAGTTTACAAGATTAGAATATCAATTGCAAACTCAGAAAGAAGGTTAGAAGATCATAAAATGGGGTACATTTGGTTCACAGGGTTTCAAAATCAGAATATGGATGAATCATGAGAAGCGGTGATACTCAAATGGGTAAGACAATGGAAGTAGAGCTTAGAAAGTAAACATGTTCATAAAGTGATTTCAGCATAGAAACCACACTTTCTCAAAGAATAAAAAAAGCGAGATAATTCCCACTCTTTTGAGTTTCTCTCTCACGTTGTTTCATCTTCAGTCTTTCACGTCCATAACTTAAATAACTCCTTACTCCTTACACCTAACCTTTTACCTTCATCTTTAACCTCACGCAATCAAGACTTTAACCATTTCATCTTCTCTAGCTTACAAACATTCTCTAACCGCTAGCCCTCTCTCTCAAACCTTCTCAAAGTTTCAACCTTTCTTTCATCAAACCCTCAAATACTCTACCCAAAAATGGCTGAAGAAAAACTTTTTGATGGACGTATTACTAACATAGGAACTCTTCTCATTTTTGATGAACTAATGAATCAACAACCTTATGCAGAGAACTTTTCTAATGCCCAATAGCCCCTGGGAAAAAGCTTAAATGGAAACTGATGACTCAGGTTTTCATCTTGTTGGAAGTTATCTCCTTCTAAGGGTGGGAAGGATTTGTCAACTTCAGTTCAAGTCTTCATTGGGATGGTAACTGCTTCTATTCCAGTTGGTGCAAGAGCCTAACATCTATGACCTCTTACATTAGAGGCATTGACTTGGAGCTAGGTATCACTGACCTCTCCAACATCATTCAAGCACCTAATGAGGGACTCAGATGCTTGTCAGGAAGATTGGTTTATGATGCTTGGATTTAAGCTGAGGAGGTTTCCAGATGTCTCATGGGCTTTCCTAGATACCAACCCAATGAGATTACAACATTGCCTAGATTATAAGGCACAACAAGTCTTCACCCTTACCCAGTTTCTCTCCTCCCAAGGTTAGGAAGCACACACTTGTTGGGGGGAATGAACTACATGTTATTATTCTGTTAATGTAACACCCTAAAAATTATTTAAAAATTAATTTGAGCTTTATTAATCATAATCTCAAAAATCTAATGGACGTATTAAAAAAAAATTTCGACAAGGTGACTACTACCTTGCACGCCCCACGACCCGATAGCCAAAACCATAGAATTGAGACTTGAGATGCTCGAAACTGAAAAAAAAGAGGGTTAAGGCTAGAAATACTTAGAAATAAAGATTTTATACCTGGAACTAATTTTCGGGCGATGTTCAATTACCGAGTATGGTGTTTTACCGTTTGGTAAAATTTCAATATGCCATTTCTAACACGAAAGATAATTTAATTTCAACAAAAGGATAATTTGAATCCTTTTGAGGTCAAGTGTAAGGCTAAGATTTAATCTTGATAACAAGATTAAATCCTAGCCATTTCTTTTGTTTAGGAAAGGAAGAAAAATCAAACTTTATCTCAATTATTATGCAAGCTTATCTAAGAAGCCTTACAAAGCCACCAAGCTTCTCCATCAAACCTCATATATTTGGCCAGCCAAGGAGAATACAGCAGCCTCCATTTCCATCTCATTAAGAGCTCAAAACTTGATTCAAATGCCTAAACTCTCAGCCTAGACTTGATAAAATCACAAATTTCCGCCACCAAAGTTATTCTACACATCAATACCTCCAAATCTGATCGATTGAAATCTCAATTCTCCATCAATCATCACATTGATACCTCACTTCCTCACTAATTTAGGAAGGGTTTGGGTTTGAATTGGGAACTTTGGAGAGAAAGGAATCCATCTTGGAACATCTTAGAGCCAAGATCCCTAAAGCCACCAAAGTAGGGCTCTTAAACTTTTTTGGTTTTCAAATCTATTTTCTAAAGTTTGGTTACTAATTTACTTGATATTTTTTGTTGTATTGATTGGTTATATATAGATATTGATGTATTAATTTTGGTGGAGTATTTTGATGATGTTAGAAATCATTTTTGTCAAAAGGAATTTTGGACTATGCTATTGAATTTTAGATTTCTCCTTCAAGGATTGTTCATGAATTTCTGGTGTAATTGTAGGTATTTGTATGAGCTAGAAAAATTATATGTTGAAGCAACATCCTAGACTAGACCCACGAATTTTCTTGAGCTTGTTTTTGACTCCTAATGCTTTTAAAAAATCAATAACCAAGATAGTAACTATGCTGCCTAGATTGTTTGAACTGAAGCTACAAATTTGTATAATTTTGTTACCATAACAAATGATTGAATTTTTCTTTGAAATTTTTATAAAGTATTGGACGCATCTTGAAGATCAACCATGATTTTTTTTAATAGATTCAATCATTTGCTAGGGTTAAAAATTATAAATTTTGGGTTTTGAGTTGAGGTTAAGTGATTTTTTAGCACCAAATTTGTTTAATTTTGTTAACATAGTTAGAGAACTCTTTTTCCTTTAAAATTTTTATAGGAGCTTGGGGACACATTGAGGTGTTATGAGGAATTTTTATGGCCTTTGCATTGGTTATTTGGTGTTAAAAATAAATTGTTACATGAGTGAAAAATCTACCAATGTGCTGGAATTATGATAATGCCTTGAATTAATGATATAATGACCTTGATTCAAGTTTGATGTGGACTTCAAAGATTGTTTTATGAGGAATGAATGAATGATATATATAGGTTTGAAGCATTATGAAATTAGAGATTTATGTTAATGCATATAGAAATATGATGCATGTATATGTGAGCTTGAGGATTGTATGTGTTTAGCTAAGAATGAAATCCCCTTTAATATATTAAGGGCACGAGAGATCCCTATAGTATGTTAAGGGCACGGAAAGATAGGAATGATGTATATGAGTCCTCTTTCAAAATACCGAGGGCATATACAGCTAAGAATGAAATACTATGATGTTGAGTAGTATAACATGTGTATATTAAGTGATTGAATAATAAAAGAGACCCACTTCGAAGAATTAGTTTTTGAACTTTACAATGAACCTTTGACATATGTTGTATGCTCACATTTTCTAAATTAATCGAAGTAGCTGGGACAATGATGATGAAACGGATTTATTTTACTATACCTTTGGGGATGTCCTGAGAATTTTAGGATTCTCACCCTATGTTTTATGTTTCCATGTCGTCTCTAGATTACTCAAGGGAGATATGAAGCCAGGTCATAGAAGATCAGATACATTGAATCCCGATAGTTGCACTTTCTCTTTAACTTTATTTTGTTATGTACATATGTTAGTAATTATGTAAACGATAGACATATATAAGAGCTCATAGCAAAGCTTTTCCTTATATTTATATTTATACTTAATGGATATTTTATTTCCTTTTTATATGTTTTCAATAGAATTATGACTCAGTTATTATACGAATTAACCGATCTTGTTATAGATATTTAAGAAAGGTCCGAATTTATAAGTAACAACTCTCGAAGTCAAATATCATGACTTAAGGATGAAGTTGTACTTGGGAAGATGTTACATTTAACAAAAAGGAAGGTGAACCTACCTAGGTTGATCTTCAATTACATGCTAAGTACCATCTCCCAGAGAAGAGGAGAAAAATTGTTGTTCCCTATGGGATCCTCCTGACCAAAATCTTCAAATACTTGAAACTACCCATTGACAAATGAGTAGTATGAGTATATGGAAGGTACTGTGTACTCTTTCAACTCTTCAAGACCTAAGGAAACCTCCTGTGCTACCACAATAAGTGTCAAGAGGAGAGCCTGAGATAAGAGATACAGCTCTTTAAAAGGCTTGCGGAGGTTGAATGAAGAGGTAGAAAAAGAAAAATAATTATTCTTGAAAATAGTTCTAAGGATAGTAAGCAACCTGAAATAATTATAAGATATGGAGGAAAACCTTCCTGCTAATCCATGTCCTCAGACTTTGGGGAAAAATCAAGCTCGAAAACTCTTGAGAATGTGCATGCTAGGATCAAGCCCAAGGAATAAGCCTTTCCTGTAACATCCAAGATATATATATATATATATATATATATATATATATATACATGTATTTTAAAAAATTAAATTAAGCTTTATTAGTTAGAATTTTAAAAATCTAATAGCATAGAAATGATGAGAGTAATTCAATGATTCTATAAAAAAAAATGAATAGTGTTTTGCGAGCAGCAGGCTCGGAAGCAAAACCCTAGATTAGGACCTGAAGGTGCCTGAAATTTGAAAAATACGGGAATAAGGTTAGAAATACTTAGAAATGAAAATTTCATACTTAGAATTACTTTTCGGGTAATAACATTACCAAATTATATTCCACCCGTTCGGTGAAATTTCGTGTGCGATTTCTAACACGGAAAGCTAATTTAACCTTTACAAAATGATTAACCTTATCTTTTTACATTTCATGAATGGATAAGATTCAATTTTGAAATTTAAAATTGAATCATAGTCATTCTTTTTATCTTTAAAGATTAGAAACTATCTTAGACTATTACATAACATTATGACATCATTACTTATAAGATAAACATAACCCAAAGCTTCTCCAAGAAGCCAAACCATTTGGCCATTCCAGGAGGAGCAGCAGCTGGTTCCTCCATAGCCAAGAGCTTGAGCTGGCTTTCAAATTCCATAAACCCTAGCTTAGAGCCATCAAAACCTAAACATTCCTTCACTAAAATTGATCTACATTTCAATCTCTACCAATACAACCGATTAGAATTTCCAAACCTCATCATATTCACCTCATCCATCACTGGTTAGAGGAGGGTTTGAAGGTGTTTTGGGAGTCTTGGAGTGGAGGACTCTCATCTTGAAGCAAACTAGAGACAAAGATAGACTAGCCTTCAAGAGTAGGGTTTTCTATAGTTCTTTCTCTTGAAATTTTTGCTAACCTGGTTTGCTTGGTTTTATTTCAAAATTTTGATTCTATTTGGTTGATGATATATTGTTATTGATGTGTGAATTGTGGTGGTGGGTTTGAATGGTGTTAAAAAGGGGTTTTCACTCAAGGAAATCTAGACTAGGCTGGGATTTCAGTGTCCTACAAGCAAAATTATACACGAATTTTCTGATATATTTGTGGGTGATTGTATCACCTAAACAAATTATATGTTGTAACTGACATCTTAAACTAATTGTATAAATTTTCTTGGGTGTTAACTTTAAATTTTACTACCTCAAAAAATCAAGAACCGAATTGTGGCTGATGCTTCCTTGGTTGTTGAAACTGAAGCAATAAAGTTGTCTGATTTTATTATCATAGCAAATGATTGAATGAACCCTTGAAATTTTTACCTTAAGTTAATAACATATTGAAGTATCACTGTGAATTTTATCGTGCACTAATTCAATCATTTGCTAGGGTTAAAAATCCAAGAATTGGTCTAGTCTTGTGAATTTGTGGTCCTTGACCACTAAATTTCTGCAATTTACTAAAGCAGCTAGAGAGCTTTATTTGTCCTGAAATTTTTATAGATTATTCTAGACATATTGAAGTGTCATGGACAATTTTTGTGGCATATGAATTGGCCATTTGGTATAGAAAAATGTTACTACTAGCATAGTGAATCAGCCCAAGTGCTGAAATGGTAGAAATGCACTAAAATGATGATAAAATGACACTTAGTCCAGGTATAAATTATATTCATGCATGTTAGTTACTTTAAAAAGTTGTTTATGAGATATAAATGAGACCCTAATGTGATTAAATGCCTACAAGTGATGTATGCTATGCCTTGTAAAAAGAGAAATACATGATACAATGGCATGACAAAAGAGAATCTATAACTTCTAACTAGGCATGTTTTAACATATGGGAAAAAGAAACAAGGCTTATATGAGTTAAAGAGAGAAGACAAAAGTAAGGACATCCCTAAGAATTGTATGAGTTGGTAGATGTATCGGCTAGGAATAGAACTGTGTGTGATTCGGAAATGGAAAAAAATGAAGTTCGATGATCACGAATAGGAATGAGCTCATGTCCTGGCGGTCTATTGTCCTTTATAAAATTATCCACTGCGAGATGTTGCTAATGTGAAAACAAGCCTTCCCTATATGAAAGAAAAAAGGTAATGATATGAAATTGAGTTGGTTATTTATAAAATAATATGTATGATTATTATTGCTAATTCTATCATCATTTATGCATGGGACATAATATAATACCACTCACATGAATAACCTCATTAATTAGGCTTGTCTATGCTAACAGGAGTACCTCCTGAGAATTTTATAATATTCTCATCCCTATGTGCATGTATGTTGTATTGTGCTTAGATGCCGACCGTGATCTTCTTTCTTGATTCGCCTCAGTGGAGGTGGCATTATGACAAGAGTTGGATTCACTGTATATGGTAGCGTATTCCAATTCAGAGCGTATATTTTCTTCACCCGTTCTTTTAGTAGCTCCGTTTTCCTCCAGAGTTCGACCTAGATTTCCCTTTTGATGGTATGCCCCTTCACATGGCACACCCAGCTGTGTTCATACCTCCTGAACCACCTATGCCCCCTCCTGGAGATGGACCTTCTTCATCCTCCTCCTCAATTCAGATCCCATCGGAGAGTCCAACACCCCTGGTGGAGGTAAGGCCATCATCCCGATGGCCAATGGTTTCACCTAGGAGGATGCTAGATCTATAGGGACTTTTGACTTGTATGTAGTTGTAGTATAGTGATAGGACCGTGCAGCCTCCAGACTGATTCTATTTGAGGTTAGAAGATCCATTTCTATGTGTATACGATTTTTGCTAGATCTTAATGTGAGTAGGCTAGGCTTTATGTTACCGATAGGTCTTTTGGATAAAAGTCCCTATGTGGTATTGTAGGTGTACTAACTTATCTCCTGGTTGGGCATGTGTAAAGATAGTTGTGTACAAAATATATGTATATAGTGGAACTTTGGTGGTTGCTTTACCTTATGTTTTTATTTTATTGTATTTTATTTATTTATATCTCTCGACTAGCCTATAGTATAATCGGGAGTAATACTCTCCTAATTACGATGCTAATGCTCGAGTAATCCAGAGTAGTTAGGAGGGTGTTACATTATGGTATTAAGCAGACTATCCTATAAGCCTGAGGATTGGATCGGCTATACTTCTGTATAAATTGTCATGCATTATGATTTTGTATATATATATATATATGTGTGTGCTTGTTGTGAATGTTGTGGGTTACTACCACACTTAGCTTGGTATTGAGCCTGATCAACTCAATATTTTGTTTGGTGTGATAGGAATCAATGACTTCAAATCGGCCTACTAGGAGAGGAGCTGGAAATGAAGCGACATGATGGGTACTTTTCGTGAATGGCCGCTACAATGAGAGAGCAAGCTGCCCTAACCGAATGATGGAAAGACTAAACCGCAATGAGGAGCAACATCAGGCTGGTAACCCGGTAGGAAACGAAGTGGATGTGGAATATCAAAAATTTCTGAGTTTAGGAAAGCAAATCCCCGCATTCCAAGGAGCTTTTAACCCCTGGAAGCGGAGGAATGGGTCAAGGCCATGGAGAAGATTTCTCCATTCTTCCTTGCATAGAGATCCATAAGGTGGCTTTTGCTACCTATATAAAAGCGGGATGCGAAATTCTGGTGGGTTGGCACTAGGGAGTTATTTGAAGCCTCCTAGACTGAACTCACCTGGGACATTTTCAAAGAGGCTTTATACCACAAGTACTTCCAGGCGTCTCTGAGGAATGCGAAAGAGTTAGAGTTCATGGCTCTTAAACAAGGATCTATGAGTGTAGCGGAGTACACTACCAAATTTGAAGAGCTCTGCAAGTTTTCTATGATTTATCAACGAGACCCAGATGAAGCTTGGAAGTGTATGAAATATGAAGGGGTCTACGGAAGCATAGAGGCAGCTGTGAGCCTTCTGGAGATTGAGACTATCCTACCTTGGTAAATAAATGCCAGCGGGTAGAGGAGTCTAACAAGAAGCTAGCAAGTTTTAAGTATGCGCAAAACAATGCTAGAAGAGGATTAGCACCCAAAGGCCCCCAATTCAAGCCTCAATCAGCCTAGGAGAAGATTTCCACCTAACAACAACAGGAACGAGGAAAACAACTTTAGTCCCCGATACCAAAGATGGGACGAGAGTGCCCTAAGTGTGGAAAACACCATGGGAATAGGCCTTGCCTGGGCAACACAAATTGTTTGTTTAAACTGGAAACCAGGACACAAGATATTCGAATGCCCAGTAAGAAAAGTTAGCAACCCGTCCCCAAGCCACAACAACATGCATGCGTTTTCACTATAAGTGCCAAGGAAGCTTCTCAATCTGCCAATCTAATTCAAGGTAAGTGTGAAATAAATGGTAATACCCTAGGTATATTGTATAATTCGGGTGCCACTCATTCTTTCATCTCCCATGACTGTGTACAAAAGTTGTAGTTATCTGTTCTAAATTGCCTTATAATCTTCTTGTATCTCTCTCCTCCTGGTCCTATTAAACTTGTTATGCATGCATGAATCTTCCTCTTCAGATAGGTACTAGTAGATTTATTGCTAACCTGGTTTGTCTTCCCTTGTCCAACTTAGATGTAATCTTAGGTATGGATTGGCTAGTACCCAATGATGTTCTTTTACATTGCCCAAATAGAGTTGCTATGTTTCTTTCTACCTTACTTTCTACCCCTGTGATTCCTTTTCTTTTTACTTAGACCAAGTGACACCTAACTCTAGTAAGGTGGACCATCACGAATATGTTCTCCTTTCAGCTAGTGAAATGAAAGTGACCATGAGTTAAGTGAAATTCTAGTGGTGAGAGAATATCCATATGTCTTTCCAGAGGATATCCAGAATTCCCTCCTGAAAGAGAAATTGAATTCTCCATTGAATTGATTCCAAGAATGGGTCCTATTTCAATTTCTCCTTATAGGATGTCCCTTTAGAGTTGAAGGAATTAAAGTCATAGATTGAAGAGTTGTTGGGAAAACATTTAATTAGACCAAGTGCCTCTCCATGGGGAGCCCTTGTTCTCCTGGTAAAAAAAAAAGATGGAGGTATGAGACTTTGTGTGGATTATAGGCAGTTGAATAAGGTGACAATCAAGAACAAATACCCTTTGCCAAGGATCGATGACCTCATGGATCAATTAAGAGGGCAGCAATATTCTCAAAGATCGATCTTAGATCAGGTTACCATTAGATTCGAGTTCGGGATGAGGACATTCCCAAAACTACTTAGGACTCGATATGGACATTATGAGTATAGAGTGATGTTTTTTGGATTAACCAATGCTCCTGCTATTTATGGACTATATGAACCAAATTTTTCGCCCTTACTTGGATAAATTTGTGATTGTCTTTATAGATGACATACTTATCTATTCAAGGACTGAGGAAAATCATGCGGAGCATCTTAGGATTGTGTTACAAATCCTAAGAGAAAGGAAATTGTATGCCAAGTTGTCAAAGTGTGAATTCTGGATGGAAGAAGTTAAGTTCCTAGGTCATATAGTGTCACGAGGGGAATCTCTAGATCCCAGTAAGGTGGAATCAGTACTTCATTGGGATCGACCAACAACAGTGACTAGATTCGAAGTTTCCTAGGGTTAGCACATACTATAGACGTTTTATTATGGGCTTCTCTAGATAGCCCTATCTTGACTAAGTTGACTCGAAAGAACACCCTTTTTAAGTGGAACCGGAATGTGAAAATAGTTTCCAAAAGTTGAAGCAAAGGTTGTGATGCTTCCAACACATGATCTAGAACTTGCAGCTGTGGTCTTTGCTCTAAAGATCTGCGACACCATCTATATGGTGTGCAATTCAATGTTTTTTCTGACCACAAAAGTTTAAAATATCTTTTTGACCATAAAGAATTGAATATGAGGCAAAGGAGATGGATGGAGTTCCTTAAGGATTACAAGTTCAGTTTGAATTACCATTCGGGTAAGGTGAATGTTGTTGCTGACGCCCTAGCAGGAAAACCTTAAGTGTAGCATGTTTAATGATTAAAGAGAACGGAATTGGTGGAAAACTTTAAAAAGCTTAGTTTGGATATGTCTGACCCCAGGGTGTTATGTTAGGACAAATAAAGGTAACAAGTGAGTTCAAAGAGCGGATTTTGGCTGAACAACATGAAGATTTAGAGTTTCAAGAGATTTTGAAGTCTATCCAGGCAAAGAGGTTACCAGAATTTACTCAAGACCAGCAAAGTATATGGAGGTACAAGGATAGGGTGTGTGTACCTAAGTGGTAATCTCAGAGACGAAATTTTAAAGGAGGCTCATAGGGGCGAATTCACCATACACCCTGGGATTAGTAAAATGTATACAAACCTCAAGAAGATATTTTGGTGGTCGGGATGAAGAGAGACATAGTAGAGTTTATTAGAAGGTGCCTAACTTGTTAGAGGATTAAACTATAACATCAAAAGCCAGCTGGGACCTTACAACCCTTAGAAATCCCGAAATGGAAATGGGAAAGTATCTCTATGGATTTCGTAATGGGTTTGCCAAGGACGTCATCGGGTTATGATGCTATATGGGTGATAGTGGATAGATTAACCAAATCTACTCACTTTTTACCCATTAAAGCTAGTTATCCCTTAGATAAATTAGCTTCCTTGTATTACATGGTATTCCTTCTTCAATAGTTTCTGATAGGGACCCAAGATTTACTTCAAGATTTTGGGGAGCTTTCCAAGAGGCCTTTGGAACCAAACTTTTTTTAAGTACGGCCTATCATCATCAACTGACGGACAACAGAACGTACCATACAAACCCTAGAAAATATGCTAAGGGCATGCGTGATTGAGCAGAAAGGAAGTTGGGATAAGTTGCTTCTGTTGGTGGAATTTGCTTACAATAATAGCCATCATGCTAGTATTGGCATGGCCCTGTATGAAGCTTTATATGGACAAAAATGCCAATCTCCGTTATGTTGGTACGGCTCAAGGGAGGCAGGGTTGTTGGGGCTCGATCTGGTAACGAGACGCAGAGCAAATTCAGAAAATCATAAGTAAAATCCTAACCGCAGAGAGTCGTCAAAAGAGCTATGCAGATATTCGAGAAACCTTTAGAGTTTCAGGAGGGAGAACGTGTATTCCTAAAGGTTACGCCCACTACGGGTATAGGGAGAGCACTAAGGGTTAAGAGCTCATCCAAGTTCATTGGGCCTTTTCAAATTCTTAAACGATTGGGTAAGCTGCCTACCAAATAGCTTTACCCCCACATTTATCTAACCTTCACAATGTCTTTCATGTCTCCCAACTTAGAGGTTATCATCGGACCCAAACCATGTTATAGAACTCGAGTCCATCCAGTTAAAGGATGACTTGATATTTCAGGCCCCTCCTATTAAGATCGTTGATAGAGAGTCAAGTTACTTAAAACTAAACCTATGCATCTAGTAAAAGTGGCTTGGGGTGGACTGGGAAATGAAGAATACACATGGGAGTTAGAGGCAAACATGAGGAAAGATATGAAATTTTGAGGGCAAATTTTTTTTTTAAGGTGGGTGAAAATGTAACATCCAAGAGATATATATATATATACATATATATATATATACATATACATATATTTTAAAAAATTAAATTAAGCTTTATTAGTTGGAATTTTAAAAATCCAATAACGTAGAAATGATGAGAATGATTCAATGATTCTATAAAAAAAATATATGAATAGTATTTTGCGAGCCAGAGGCTCGGGACAACTAAAACCCTAGATTAGGGACTCAAAGGTGCCAAAATTTGGAAAATATGGGAATGAGGTTAGAAATACTTAGAAATGAAAATTTCATACTTAGAATTACTTTTCGGGTAATATTGGGATTACAGGTACGTATTCCACCCGTTCGCAAAATTTCAATATGCGATTTCTAACACCGAAAACTAATTTAACCTTTACAAAATGATTAACCTTATCTTTTTTCATTACATGAATGGCTAAGATTCAATTTTGAAATTTAAAATTGAATCATAGCCATCCTTTTTATCCTTAAAGATTAGAAACTATCCTAGACTATTACATAATATTATGACATCATTACTTATAAGATAAACATAACCCAAAGCTTCTCCAAGAAGCCAAACCATTCGGCCATTCCAGGAGAGAGAGCAGCAGCTGGTTCCTCCATAGCCAAGAGCTTGAGTTGGCTTTCAAATTCCATAAACCCTAGCTTAGAGCCATCAAAACCTAAACCTTCCGTCACTAAAATTGATCTACACTTCAATCTCTACCAATACAACTGATTAGAATTTCCAAACCTCATCATATTCACCTCATCCATCACTGGTCAGAGGAGGGTTTGAAGGTGTTTTGGGAGTCTTGGAGTGGAGGACTCTCATCTTGAAGCAAGCTAGAGACAAAGATAGACTAGCCTTCAAGAGTAGGGTTTTCTATAGTCCTTTCTCTTGAAATTTTTGCTAACCTGTTCTGCCTAGTTTTATTTCGAAATTTTGATTGTATTTGGTTGATGATATATTGTTATTGATGTGTGAATTGTGGTGGTGGGTTTGAATGGTGTTAAAAAGGGGTTTTCACTAAAGGAAATCTGGACTAGGCTGCTGGATTTCAAGCTATCCTCCAGAAATTATACACGAATTTTATGATATATTTGTGGGTGATTGCATGACCTACAAAAATTATATGTTGTAACTGACATCTTAAAATAATTGTATAAATTTTCTTGGGTATTAACTTTAAAGTTTACTATCTCAAAAAATCAAGAACCAAATTGTGGCTGATGCTGCCTTGGTTGTTGAAACTGAAGCAATAAAGTTGTCTGATTTTATTATCATAGCAAATGATTGAATGAAACCTTGAAATTTTTACCTAAAGTTATTAACATATTTAAGTATCACTGTGAATTTTATTGTGCACTAATTCAATCATTTGCTTGGGTTAAAAATAACGAGAATCTGGGTCTGGTCAATGAATTGTGGTCCCTGACCACTAAATTTCTGCAATTTACTGAAGTAGCTAGAGAGCTCTACTTGTCCTGAAATTTTTACAGATTATTATAGACATGTTGAAGTGTCATGGAGAAATTTTTTGGCATGTGAATTGGCCATTTGGTATAGAAATAAAATGCTACTACTAGCATAGTGAATCAGCCCAAGTGCTGAAATGGTAGAAATGCACTAAAATGATGATAAAATGACACTTAGTCCTGGTATAAATTATATTCATGCATGTTAGTTACTTTAAAGAGTTGTTTATGAGATATAAATGAGACCCTAATGTGATTGAATGCCTACAAGTGATGTATGCTATGCCTTGTAAAAAGAGAAATACATGATACGGTGGCTTGACAAAAGAGAATCTATAACTTCTAACTAGGCATGTTTTAACATATGGGGAAAATAAAAACAAGACTTATATGAGTTAAAGAGGGAAGGCAAAAGTAAGGACTTCCCTAAGAATTGTATGAGTCGGTAGACGTATCGGCTAGGAATAGAAGTGTGTGATTCGGAAATGGAAAAAAATGAAGTCGAATGATCACGATAGGAATGAGCTCATGTCCTAGCCTATTGTCTTTATAAAATTATCAGCTGCAGATGTTGAATGTGAAATCAAGCCTTCCCTATATGAAAGAAAAGAGGTAACGATATGAAATTGAGTTGGTTATTTAGAAGATAATATGTATGATTATTATTGCTAATTCTATCAGTATTTTTGCATGGGACATAATATAATAACACTCACATGAATAACCTCATTAATTAGGCCTGTCTATGCTAACGAGAGTACCTCCTGAGAATTTTATAATATTCGCATCCCTATGTGCATGTATGTTGTATTATGCTCAGATGCGACCGTGATCTTCTTTCTTGATTCGCCTCAGTGGAGGTGGCATTATGACGTAGAGTTGGATTCATTGTATGTGGTAGCGTATTCCAAATCTGAGCATATATTTTCTTCACTCGTTCTTTTAGTAGCTTGTTTTCACTAAAGTTCGACCCAGGTTTTCCTTTTGATGGTGTGCCCTTTCACATGGCACACCCGGCTGTGTTCATACCTCCTGCTGCACCACCTATGCCCCCTCCTAGAGATGGACCTTCTTCATCCTCCTCCTCGGATTCAAACCCATCGGAGGGTCCGAATGCCCAGGTGGAGGTGAGGCCATCATCCATTGTAACACCTAATAATTAACCCAATACGCCTAGGTCGTATCTGATTAATTACTAGACTTTACTCTTTGCTTCAGTTCCTTAATCATGCTTTGAAAATACTTAGTGAAATTACGAGCCATTTTAAAAAAAAAAACATAATTGAAAATGTGAGCCGTGCATAACGTGAATGATAATCGATAAAGCGGAAAACGCAGACATATCATGAAGAATACATCATATTGGCTCTATCATATGACATCCATAATTACATTTCACATAGATATTTTGCCTACCCAGAGTTAAGCTAGATGTAGGCAATTCGAACAAAACATAAATAATATATGGATGGAAAAACATCTATTAACGGCACCTATTTATAACACTTAGAGATAGGAATAGATATCCAGTTCACGCTCAAGGTCTACAATACGTTCCTCAAGGATAATAAGCTGGTTCACAAGATCACGTGCATCTACTAGGTGAGAGCATCAACAGGAATCACGAACATCACCATCACTTCTGAAGATGAGATAGAAAGAAAGAAAGAGGGAATGAGAAACTTATAAAAGAATCTAGTAGGGTACTCACTTCATATGCATCGTGTCATCATCATCGTCCCAGGATCCTCGGTTTCATTATGAAAATGTGAGCATGCTAAGATTCATTTATTTAGTTCGGAAATATACTTTATCGAGGTCCGTTCATTTTAATCATGCGTCTTATAATGCATCATAAACTTAGCATGTCATGTTTATAATGAACTTTTCCTTTCATATATAATAACATAATACAATTCTCAATTCATAATCATTCATAACATTTTATCGTTTATAGTCTTATACTCGAATAATATATATACCAATGTAATCATGCATCTAGGAGATTCCCAGGAAGAGAGGAGATTCCAGGAAAAGACGTGGGTCACAAATGGACACGCTTAAATACCAAGTCTTTCCTAGCAGAACCTTTCCAAATTACACTTTTACAGTAATATACTTCTTCCAGCAACAAGGGCAAATTTTTTAATAACAAAGAATATTTCATTATTTCATGCATAAGCATTCTTATTGTTTGCAACAGCAACTATAACATGCAAGCCCGAAATCATTCAATGACGTCAAATACTTAATAAGCATCAAATCACTACATAGACTTATCATTTAAAACATCAAAGAGGCATCATCATAAATCCTTATTGAAAAGTTTCTTAAACTGAAACTCTAGAATCGGGCAACCTTAATTATTGAACTAATTTATTATGCATCTAAGGGATTTATTACCATCAATTATAAGTACTAAGAACGTTATTAGACTATATGAGGCACATGGACAGTAAGTTGTTCTTAAGGTTTTACCGTGTGCTAGAAGTTGTATTTTTAACCCTTTCTCGTTACCGGCTTTCCCTATGATGCTAAAATTAATTACTAAACCAATTATGAATCATTCTCCCTTATCTAAACATAATAGAACCTGGTTCTTAAGGGCACTAAAGGCTCAGAATGCATAAATTTCATTCTCTAAAGTTCTAGAAATCTTGCTTTTACGATTTTCTAGAAAGCTAGTTTTATCTCTAACATGCATAGAATCATTCCTTTAGCAATAAACCATAATTATCACAACTTCAAACATATTAAACCATCATCATATAGTAGTACTAATGTAACATCCTCCCAAGTACAACCTCATCCTTAAGTCATGATATCATACTCGAGAGTTGTTACTTATATTCTATGGACTTAATTATCTATAATAAGAGTGAATTGAATCGCTTATTAACTAATTCGTGGTTCTATCGAGATATATAGCCAGAAACAACTTATTTATTTAATACAAGTCAAGTACAAAAGTAAGCTCTTCTAAGAGCTTTACAATACATATGTTACCTTTTATGTTTTACAGACATATACATACACTTAAGTACATCAAACACAAGTTCTACTACTAACTCCTAAAATCCACTTGAACTTTTCCTGCGCGGCCTCATCGTCTTCTAGTTCAACCTGGGGACAACATGGAAAAAAAAATACATAGGGGTGAGAATCCTAAAATTCTCAGTAAGGCGTACCCAAAACATATGCTGAAGTTCATGTCATTGTTACCGCCCTAGCCACTTCGGTTTATTTAACAAAAGGTGATCATGCATTACATAATAACTATTCATTTTTAAAGTTCAAAATCAATCTTTCAGAAGTGGGTTACTTTTTAATAAATCAATCACTTAGTACACCTTTTACCATCACGCATACTCATAGTAAGTAATGGCAACTAAAGAACCAATATGTATAAATATGTATATACCCAGTGTAATGAAATTCATCTTGATTTCCCTTGATGAATCAAGGAGATCACATCCCTCTCTATTTTCTTGCTACGAGTTGAACGAGATTTCATCTCTCTCTATTTGCCTCGACAAGCCAAAAGGATCTCAACTCACTCCATTTGCCTTTGACAAGCCAAAAGGATCTCAACTCATTCCATTTGCCTTTGACAAGCCAAAAGGATCTTGTGTGTCATTATTTGCCTTGAAAAGTCAAAGAGGATCCTATGTTTCTTTTAACTATAAGTTTAATTCAGTACATCATTCACTGCATGCATAAAATACATCCAGGCATCCATTCACAACGAAATTCTCATTTGGGTCCAATACATCAATCTCTAAATGTTCCGGTATGCAATCATATGTCACAAGTCGCTTGTAGGTATTTCAATCATATTAGAGGCTCATTCATGTCTCATGAATAATAATCAAAATAATTAGCACGCATTCATAAGTCATACACTTGGACTAAGTATCATTTCCACAAATTTTCAACTATTCTCACATTCCAGCACTTTGGTAGATTTGCTGTGCTAGTTCAACATTTAATTATCATATCAAAAAACCATTTTAAGAGCCACACAAAAATTCTACACAAAACTTCAATGGGTTTAGAATGACCTGTAAAAATTTAAGGACAACAAGAGACTTGAGCTACCTCAGGAAAATGTACAAATTTAGTAGTTAGGGGCTACCAATTCATAGACCCTACCTGAGTTCCCTAATTTTTAACCCTAGCAAATGATTGAATCAATACATAATAAAATTTACAGTGATAGTTCAATATGTTATTTACTTCGTGTAAAAATTTCAAGGGCTAGTTCAATCATTTGCTATGTTAATAAAATTGGGAAATCTTATTGCTTCAGTTTCAATAATCAGGACAGCATCTGCCTCATTTCGGTTTCTGATTTTTATGAGGCATCAAACCTTAAAACTAACACCCAAGAAAATTAATGTAGTTAGTTTAAGGTGCTATCTTCAACATAAAATTTTTATAGCTCATCAAAACAACCACAAATAAACCAGAAAATTCGTGAACCACTGCTGCCTCAGGACAATAGAAATTCTAGCAACCTAGTCCAAACTTATTTTGATAAAAACCATTTTATGACACCATCGAAACCCACCACCAAAATTCACACATCAATATCAACATAATATCATCCAATATAACCAGAAATTTCGGACATAACTCATCCAAACAAATCAAAACAAATTTGACAAGAGAAGGCAAGAAAAACCCTACTTTTAGTAGCCTAGTAGCTCCTTGGCTCCAAGATAATCCAAGCTTGATCCCTTCAACTCCAAAGCTCCCAAGCCAAGCCCAATCCCTTCCTAAATCAGTGAGGAAGTGATATGTCAAGGTGATGATTGATGGAAAATTGGAATTTTATGGTTAGTTAGGTAGATCTTGATGAGAGGAAAGTTTAGTAAAGGAAGTTTGAGGATTTAGCAAGTCTAGGCTAGGATTTTTGAGGTTTAAATCAAGTTTCTTTGATGTTCTTGAAGAAGAACAATGGTGGCTGTTTGTGTTTCAGTCATGGCCGAGAATGAATGATGAAAAAGACAAGGTTGATGGCTTTTTATGATTTTAAATCATGTTGTAAGAATTATGTGACATAAAGTCAAATTCTTTAAAAAGGAAAAATATGATGAATGGCTAGGATTTAATCTTGCAAAGCAAGATTAAATCTTAGCCTTACACTTAGCATATAAAGGATAGGCATTATCCTTTTATAATATTAAACTATCTTTCTGTTAAAATACAACAAAATTTTACAAAAGGGTAAAATGCCGCACAATTAGATAAATATTACCTAAAAATTAAATTCAGGTATAAATCCTTATTTCTAATTATTTCTAGCCTTAACCCTTTCTTTTCACAATCTTAGACATTTCCGAGTTTCCTAAATCTACAGGTTTTCAAGTTCCAGTGCAGTTGGGCACAAAGTTACTTTCACCCAGGACCGAAATTTTTTTTTTGATACGTTCGTTGCGCCACCCTCATCATTGCTAAACTATTATATTTTTAAAATTATGACTAACAAAACTCAAATTAATTTTTTTAAATAATTTTTAGGCGTACAACTAAACTAGATTAGTGGCTGAATCATGAATCCTCACATAATTGCTTAAAATCACATTTTAAGTACAAGTAAGATACTAGTATTCCCATAAAATCTTTGCAAGGCCTTAAAACCCTTTTAAAAACTAATTCTTTTTGTTACTCTTGAAAGAAATTTTAGAACTAAATCAGTAGCTTGTTTAAAATCACTTTAGGCCTACCTTAATCATGAGGCCGATTTATACATTGAAAGAATCCTCACGATTAAAATTTTCACTTAAGATAAAAGAAGCAAGTCTTGAGCTTTAGAGATTTAGGTGATAACTAGAATCATAAACATGCTATGCAACCTCATTTTAATCTTGTCTTTATAAGGTGATAACTTGGAATTATAAACATGATATGCAAGAAAACTAAAGGCGATAGTCGCACTGGACCAGTGGAGGAGAAGAAGAATCTTAAGAAACGGAGCGGCGGTAGTCACTCCGGGGAAGGGAGAAGAGAATTCTTATTACATCTTATTAAGCTCCAAACTCAAGACTTTTAAAGAATGAATTCTTTGACTCCCATAATCTTAAGGAAGCTTTAGAGTTTTTATTACCATGGTTCCACTTTGCTTGTGATACTTGGGCAAGTCTTTGAACTCTAGGATCTTTAAGTGATGACATAAAATAAACATGCCATGCATTGATTCTTTTAGCCATTATAAAATAAAGTGAGAGCATAAAATAAATATGAGATGCATCCTCTTTATTATCTTTGAAGATTAAGTGACAACTTGAAACATAAACATGAAATGCAAGTTTGGAAATTTAAACATGAATATGCAAGTTCATTTATTCATTCTTGAGAATTTAGTGATAACATAGAAAGTAAACATGGTTATGCAAGGCATAAACTTAAACATGGATGCAAGTTCATTTTATTTCTTTACTAGAGCTCCTCCAAGACTTTAGAGAAATATAAATTCAACCCAATATATCTTAGCAAGACAAAGTGAAAAATACATATTTCAAGTTCTAAACTCAAGATCTTTATTTTTACATCATAAAAACATCATTCTTTAAAGTTTTGTATCAAGTGGAATTTTCAAGCTTTAGAGGCCTAACTTGTGATGGATTTACAACCAACACTCAAGGTCCTCATCATCAAGCTATCATCATATTCCCATATAGGCCTTATGGCCGAAATGTTCAAAGGAAAAGAAAGAAGAAAACGAATGGAAAAGCTAGAGAAATCCATGAAATCATCATTTTGAACCAAGAACAACACTTAGCAAAGCATAGAAATAAGCTTAAAGACAACTCCCTACCTAATTTTATTTGAAGGAAAGGAAAGAACTTGGTTTCCTTGAGTGAAATGAAAGAAAATCTCTTTGAGAAATGGAAGAAGAAGTTTCAGCCAAGAGGAGGAAGAAAGAAAGCTTTTGGTGCTTCTAAAAACTAGAATTGTGTAAGTTATGAACTAAGGCCTCTAACACTCCTTCAAGCATGCCTATTTATAGAGATTTTGAGGCTCATAAATGGACAAAGGGAGGAGGAAAGTCTGACCAAATTTGAGGAGGAAACGAGGAAGAAAAATCATCTTGTTTGGTGGCTTAAAACATGGAATCATGTTTTCATGGTTCCTTGTTTTCATACCTTGGTTTTTGTGCATTCTTTGACAAATTTTCTGATGCATTATGGACCAAAATTTCATGCATTACAGCCCAAGGAGGATAAAATTTGTGTGTTCCATGTATTATGTAGGTGTAGGTAGGTATCTTTGCAAATTAGAATTTACAATTAAGGGCTTAGGTGAATTAGAAAGCAATTTGGGTGTTTTTAAGCAATTTTAAGTTCTAATCAATCTAAATAAATAATTTTGACTCTAGATTAATAATTAGAATCTAATAACCTTTAATTTGAGCCTAATATTGCTTAGGTTTTGCTATACGAATCAAAAATCTCAAAATTCAAAATTGCACAAAGAGGGGACAAAATGGTAATTTTACTTAAAAATTGCCCGGACCAACCGAGCTTAACTAATGGTTAATCATAGCTTAAAAACATGTTTTAAAACATTTTAGTGAGGTTCGGTTAAGTCGGCATGCAATGGAGTTAAAACGGCCGGGGCATTTTGGTCATTTCGCGTAAAGCTCAAAATTAGGATTCTTCTCCTCTATTAACACACATAACACAAACAATCCCTTATTATCATCAAAACAACTCCTTGAGGACGGGTGGGGCCCACGATCCTCATTTCTGAGTAAAATAACCTCAGGGGCATTTTGGTCATTTTACACGTACAGAAATCGGGGTTTGCAACTCTTGCACGAATTGCTCCTATCCTTTCTTCTAATGTTATATTCCTTTATTGAGGATTGTTCGATCTCAAATTATATGAAAAATTACCTAGGTAATTCGGTAATTCTAAACGACAGTAAAATTATAAAAATTGGGTGTTATACTCCCCTCCTTAAAGAATTTCGCCTCGAAATTCGTTACCTGAGAATAGCTCGGGGTATTGTGCTTGCATATCTATTCTAGCTCCCATGTGAGTTCTTCGGTTTCACCTCGTCCCCATGCTACTTTGACAGGGGTACAACCTTGTTTCTTAATTGCTTAACTCCTCGATCAACAATTCTCGTGGGTGGTAAGTTAAACGTTAGGTCATCTCTTAATTGTACATGTTCTGGCTCTAGTACATGACTTGGGTAGATTGATATTTTCTTAATTGGAAACATGGAAAACATCATGAAGGTTGGAGACTCGGGGGAAGGGCTATCGGTAAGCTACAAATCCTACTTTGCTAAGGATTTCAATGGGCCAAGAAATATGGGGCTCAATTTCTTTACTTTCATTGCTCGGCCTATGCTATGGTGGGGATGATCCTTAGGAACACATGGTCCCTTTCTTGAAAATCTAGCGGTTTCGCCGCTTGTCCGCATAGTTTTTTTGTCGACTTTGAGCGGTAAGAATCTTATCCATAATCTTTTTGATTTGTTTTGTTGTTTCCCTCACAATATCGGTTAGAGTAACTTCTTCTCTAGGGTTCATACCAACACAAGGGAGATTGACATTTCCGTCCATAGAGGGCCTCGTATGGTGCATACCGATACTTGCATGATAACTGTTGTTATATGCAAATTCAATAATCAGGTACTTGTCCCAACTCCCTTTGATCCAAAACGCATGCCCTTAACATATCCTCCAAAGTTTGGATAGTTCTTTCAGATTGACCGTCCGGGGGTGATAAGCCGTGCTTAACACAGCTTTGAGCCAAATGCCTTCTAAAAGGCTC